>ML783377.1:487824-498572 GCA_009831015.1 Picea engelmannii | reverse complement strand
CCCCCATGAAGGAATGCATAGAAGAGTGCATAATAAAATCCCTAATCAAAATCACTTAAATAGATCAACAAGAAGTGGTTAGGACAGTTATCCAACCTTCAACACAACAACCATCTACAAGGCACTAGTAAGAAAGTGAAGGGTTCAGAATAATTTCCATCACATTGAGTCGACTTGAAGCCATATTCTTGTCCTTGTTACCTTTCTTCTATAGTCATTTTTCATATTGTCTTTCATTTCCTGGTAATATGTGAAACACATGTTGATCCTTAATTGTGTTTTTTATGTCTTCCAGGTCTTTTCATTTCAAGGTTTGTGGGAGCCCCATCTCGGTCCTCTTTGAAGGAGAAACACAATATTTTATTTGTATTTCAAGATGTTACTCTTTTATTTAAAAGTCATATATTATTTTTGAGGTTCCCAAAGAACTAATTTGGGACATAAGATTATTATAATCTCAAAGACATTGACGAATGTTGTGATGAAAATGTCATCTAATTTTGTTGTACACTCTTTTGGTTTATAATCCTATAACATATTGTAAATATTTACTTTTTATAAGATACCTGGTCCTTTCTCAGGTATTCTTTGCATGTGAATATTTCTTTCAAAATAATCTTGGTCATTCCTAGACATTGTTTATATTCTTGCATGTTATTTGGAAATAGAGGTGTACCACCTCTCTAAAAACAACCATGGGGATTTTATCCTCATGAGGTTGACTCAAAGACCATAAAAAAGTCTTTAAGATCAACAAGATATTGTCACTATCCATTTAAGTTGAAGTTGCAGATGTTGGGAAGGATCCCACATATGATATGGGATTTATTATATGAGGGTTACTATGATTGAATATTTTGTTTCATTGAATCCTTGATACAAACATTTCATATAGTTTATTTGACTATATTTAAATCTTTATGATCTTGGTGCTTCGTAATTAAGTAATGTTCTTTCACATGCTGATCTATCATAATTTATTTGTCAACCGACAATGAAGACAATCATACTAATTGTAGTATATTATTATAAAATATTTAACTTGATTTGATTTGTTTAATTTCACATGTTGATTTATCATAACTCATAATTTATTTGTCAACCAACAATGAAGACAATCATACTAATTGTAGTATATTGTTATAAAATATTTAACTTGATTTGACTTGTTTAATTTCACATGTTTATTTATCATAACTCACTTGCCAACCAACAATGAAGACAACTATAATAATTATAATCTATTATTATAAAATACTTAACTTAAATTAACTTGTTCCAATTTTCTTTCCTTTCATATATTAATCACAATATAAAATACAATATAATACATTTTGATTATAATATAATACATTGCATTGAGTTAATAGTACCATCAATCATAGTAATGAATTGGAGCTAGCACGGAAGGTGATACACCCACCACTCTTCAAAGTCTCTGATGATTGGTTATCATAGTGTTTTTATTTCCAAGATGATAACATTTCCAACATGTACACCCAACCCTTTGAAATTATCCCAATTATCTCACTTGACTCGGTTAAATTAGAATTTTCCTCCCTATGTGACTTTGTTTTTTCCTCAAGTAAAATACCCATCATATTAGAGATTTCTAATTCTTAAATCCCACCTTTCACATCTAGAGATTTTTAATTCTTGAATCCCACCTTTCACATCCACGTCACGTTGGTGGACAATGTCATGCATAAGACAAATGAAGGCGGATGAAAAAATCATAGTAAGAGTGTGTCTGCAATACAAATAATTAAACTTCGTAGAGACAAACTACACTTACCTCGAAATGCACTTTCCTTTCCACATCTCCAAATCCTTCCTTATCTCTTAAGCAACTTGCATTTGCCATGAAATATGAAATTAACACATTGGAAGCCGACAATTAAATAAGTAACAACTATAGACAATAAAATGTTCAAAGTGAGTCCCACGGTGAGTCAGCACATCGGCGCCGTCAATGGTGGTTTACCTCCATTTTCTATTTATTTAATAATTCCTTACATATTAAATACGAAAGTGACTATCCCTTTCACTAAGAATAATGATAATGTAAAAAATTTTGGACAAGGCTCGTCCAAGAGAAAATATAATTGTCTTTTCGCATTTTTCTATAATTCTGTTAGGATTTTGGTAAATGTTTGGAGATTGGATTGTAGAAGTTGTAATATTTCGATGTAGTCAAATGGAAATGGTTTTGTGGAATTTTATTTATTACGAAAAAAATTTAAAAAAATTATTGAGAATTTTCAACGTTGGATTTGGATTACAAAAGTTGAAAAGATTTTATGAAAATCTATTTGATTTGAAAAAATAATTAAAAATCTTTATTGAGGTTTTTCGATGTTGGATTTTGTTTTAAGTGGAGAGAAACATTGTTGTTTGCTACATGGTTAGATTGTTAATATAAAGTTAGAAAATCTTTCATATTTAATGTGATGGGAATTAATCTCAATGTGTTGTCATTGTTTCATAAATTAAGTTAAATCAATATAGTGAATTAATAAGTGTACAAATTTAACTTTATTTGTGAGTTCATGTTTTTTTAAGGAGGAAATGTTCTTCCTTAATTTACTGTTCTTTTTTTGGAATTTTGTAGATCATTTAAAAATAAACTAAAATTATGAATAGAAAAGTTTCATGGTCAAAGCTTTTATCAATTAAATGAAACTATAACTTTCAACAAAATTCCTATCAAATTAGGAAATAATTTAAATGGAAAAAAATTAGGTTGATGGTTCACTCGTTGCAACACCATAGATCCTCTATGGATACTTAGTTTTTCCACTTAGTAACTTACTCCATAAAACAAAATTATTGCATGGAATGCAATATAACCTAAAATATGTTTGATTTGATTTGAAATAACTATATATGTTTTAATTTATATTACATTTTATACAATATTAAGGATGCATAATACTTGCCAAATGACATAATGTTGAAAATATGTTATTAATTGGCTCAATGAGGTTATAGATTGTTATTAATAGATGATTTGAATTAAACCATTGCTAAATATTTTTAAATAAAATTTCTCTTATAATTTTTTTATTAAATATTTTATTATGAATGTGTTTGATTATCACTATGTGAGAGATACATCATTGTGAGAAATACATCATTATTGTGCAATGAAAAAGTTCTCTTTCGAGTAATAAATTTAATAAAAATCTAACAAAACTTTAAAATATGAATAGTATTTTATCATGATTCAAGTTTATTGTATAATAGAACAATATCTCTAACAATTTTGTTGAATTCAAAATTTACTCAAATTATCCAAAAATCAATCAAAATTCCACATTTTCAAAATCTCCCCCTCTCACAATTTATATCATCTAATTCTACTCGCTTGGAAGCTTGATTGTGATTTGTATGGATAGCTTGAAATACCGTAGTGGGATTATGACCTTGTTGAAATAATGGAGCAAAATGGGGAAATAACCAAAGCTGTGCGTGTTTAAATTAAATAAAATAATGTCGACTTCTTTAAGGGTTTAATTCTAAATTAAATGCAAGGGGAGAATTTAAACTCCTTGTTAATAGTAGAGAAGCCTACGTAATCCTTGATAAGAGCATCCCAAGGAGACTTATAACTCATGTTTAAGGATTTGTGGCCTGAAGTCCGTGTTAATAATTAGCAACCCAGAATTCCCAAATAGGGTTGATGCTCTCAATTGTAAAAACAATTGAATGATAGACAAAATTAGAATTACACAACTCTCAACCTCATGGATTTTCATTGACGTCGAGATTTGGATAATTATGCATGCATGAATCGAAGGGCTCTATCGGGCTCTATCATGTTGAATGCTAGACCCCACATCTTAACATTCATTTGGTAAGAGCTCGGAGTGCCCTCGTTTAATAATAAGTTCCCCATTCCAAATAGCCTTTTGTTATAAGGGTGTCTCAATTCAAATTTGTGTAATTTATTTTTTATTTTTATTTTTAGATTTACAGGAATTGGTAATTTGTTGGGTTACTTAGTTAAGATATAGGTTCAAATGCAGTTGGTTATAACTATAACTTTTAGACAATCCACAAGCCAACATCTAGCAATAAATTTATGACTTAGCAAGGGTTGAGACGTCCTGAAGCCATCAAGGTGGAACTTTTATTGCAAGGGGTGTCTACCCTTCTAAACTTATCACAACGAACCAACATGTCCACTTTATGGGAATTGAACTTATGTATATGTACTTGCATGCAGTGACATCTACCCTAGGGTCATAATGGTAGCCAAATTTAATTCACTTCATATCTAGTAGGTGTTAGAAAAAAAAGATCGTGGAGCAATAAAATAAAACAAATGTGGAAATAAAACAAAGAAGATACAAAATACAATAGAGACACATATATACATGGTTCACCCAGTGTGGGCTACGTCGACCAGAGAAATTGCCAGGTCCTTCCTATTTATTATCTAGCAAAATGAAGGGATACAACCTACAACTCAATCATTATAACTTCCTCTTCTTTCTCTCACAGTCTCCTCTCTCAGAATACACCATTCACAATAATACACTTGACCATAATACAATTCCCTCATAAGAGAGGGTTTCCTTATAGGGAAAAAAACCCTAAAAATAACTTCTATCGTTAGATTTGTGACCTTATAATGAACGATCCAGATTCAATACGAAATTACAATATTTTACAAGGCAATTTTCCCAATATTTCCCTTCGAGGGCACTGCCCCCAAATCCCCCGCTAGGGAGGGGCTACAAAAAAATTTGTCGCCCCTCTTAGACCCCCCTAAGGACATTTGTGGGGGGAAATCCCCCCACACCCACTGTTAAAGAATGGGGTCCAAGCATAGCTGAAAAAAACCTATGAATCAAGAAGATAATCAAGCTCCACAACCAATAATAGGTGTACTTATTGCTAGTGGAATCTATCTTAAAAACTATAATGAAAAAAAATTAGATTTGATTTGAGCCTAACTTACTCAAGGGAGACCCTCAAATAGTTATAAAATTTTCCAATAACAAAAAAAATATTCATTTAAAGGCAACATAATATTTTATCCTTATATAGATCATAAACACTTCTCCATGAAAAAAACATATATTCATGTGTTGTCTATATTTTTCAGCTCTACCTATGTTAAATTAAATGAAGTCATGGACATGGTTGAGATGGAATTAGTGGGTTGCTTCTAGGGTCGTTAGTTGGGTGATAAGATTATCAAAGACTATATTTTTACAGATATGGACCTTGTTTAGGGTACCATCCATATTTTTTAGTGTTGTCAAAGGGACGATAGACCCTTATATTCCAGTCAGTTGTTGATGATGAGCAAATCCTATTTTTTTTTGGAAAGGTGGTGTCAGTCATCTCATGCTCAATCATTGGACGCCTTTCAATGAAAGAGATGATATGATTAACATGGTTTTGACCTCGGTAAAATTTCCAAGCCTTCCACTTGTTTTTTGGTCTAAGGTCATCTTTTGTGAGATGGGTAACTCCCTAGATCTATTCTATGGGGAAGATTTGTCCTATAAGAGTTCAAGCTCGATTTCACTGGATCATATTCTTTTTGGATTGGATTTGAAGGAAGGTTTGGTGGACAATATTCTTTTGAAAAAGGGGGAATTGGAGGTGGATAAACTATTGGACTATGAGGGTCTCGCAATTCATTTCTTAAGTTGCCACTCTTATGGTCATTCGACTATAGACTATAACACATAAATTTTAAGGATCCATACTTATCTTAAAGTATATAAAACGTCATAAATATTACTAATTCCTAAATTCCAACCATTATATGTTTGACGATATTTTTGTAAAAATATTAAAATTTTTAAGGATTCTATATAGTTTCTAGAAACTTTTGGCAATTTTTAGAGTAAAATATTTTTATGCTATAAAATTTGGGGAAAAAAATGGAAATTGGCGAACCATTTTTGGAAAAAAACATTGAAAATTAACTGATGGGAAACATTTATCCCCTAATTTTTTCTCTAGACTATATCCTTCCACATTGGAAAAAAAATGGATTTGAAAAAGGTCAACTTTGGAATTTTCAAGGGTAGAGGTTCACACGACTCATTCTCTGGAAATGAAGGAATGTTACCATTCTTCTAAAAAGAACATTTCTCTGAGCAAGCAAGTGGATGTGGTTAAGGAAGATGACAAGCCTTTGAATCCTTCTTCATGGCTATCATATTCTAGAGCATGAGGCAAGTTTTCATTCACCTCCACATTAGACAGAACATTCATTGGTAATTTTGGGAAATCCTCCCAAGGAAATGGGAAAGCACATATCTCGATTGGAACCCCTTAATTTAATTCCAAATATACCTTCTTTAATATTTGATAATTCACAGTCCTCATGTAGTTTGGTGGGAGAGTCAGAAACTTGGGACATTTTATGTTTTCTTTTTGGAATTTGAGGTTCTTTATAGGCCATAATTAACCCTATCCCTAATCCCTAGAAAACAAATCCTCAAACTTCTCTTCATATTATAATATCGTTGATATGTGTGATGAGAAGGAACATTCTAGTTTTACTCATTAGGAAGGTAAATTTGAGATATTGAACCTCTTGTTGGAGGGGTTGGATTTGTTTAAAAAAATTGGTTAGATTGTATATTGGAGTGTGGGAGGAATCTCTCATTGAATATGAAACATGAAGAACAGGAAGGTATTTATCATAACTTGGTTTGACTAGGCAGTGTGGAGGCACCCTTGTAGGTGCAGTACGAATATCTTGGTGCTCTTCTACAAACTTATTGATCTTCTTCTATTGGATAGAAGGTTCTTGGGCCAAGGCTAAAATGGTTGTAGTGTATTTCTATTCTAACCAAGTTGTGAAGAGGATAAACTTTGTAGTATGATAGATTACTCTGCAACACTCTTTTATTGGTACAATAGTCATAACTACCTCTAGTATCTTGTAGGGTTGACCCCCTAGAGTAACAATGATTCTACAAGGTTCAGACTCATAAAAATCATGTTTCCTACACATATATGGATGGCCTAATAGAATATCAGATAATTCCAGTGGGGAAACATCACACAATACCTCATCCTTGAAGGGCTTGATGTCATATGATAGGAGACACTATTCACTGACACGAAGAACTTGTCCCTGGTGGTGCCATCCAATGTTGTATGGATGTAGGTGTGGTGTTGTAGGAAAATCAAACTTCTTAACAACCTCTGCTGAGATGAGGTTATTTTGGCTTCTGTTGTCAACAACAAAATGCAATGGGGTCCCTTTCACCCACATCTATGAATGGAAAAGTAGATCTCCCTCCTTAGGATCCTCTGGTTCTTCTGGTTCGATTGTTGCAGTCACAATAGTAGCAGTGATTTATACATCAATTATTTGTCTCCTTTTATTATTGTTTGAATCAGATTCTGAGTTGGGGTTTGACTCTGTTTCTTTGAGCTCAGCCACAAATAACTATTTTGAGATACATTCATCGGTATTGTGCCAAGGTATTTTGTGGAAGTCGCACCACTTCCCAGTGTCCTTCTTCGTCTTCCTATTACCCTTCTTTTCCTGTGGCTTGGACTGTTTGTCTTGAGGATTACTGTTTTGTAGGTTATGGATTCCTTTACCATATTTTGGTTGTTGGATATTTGCAAACCCAAATTCCTTCTTGTTTTGTTGCTTAAACTTCTGCTCGATTTTGAAAAAATATATATAAGCGAATCTTAGTGATGAGATGTCCAGAAACTCCATTTCAGTTTGGATGTACATGTGTAGAGCCCCATGGTATTTCAGAACCAGATGTCACTCATAGTATTTCATACCCATCTTGATGTGCAAGGTATGGAGGGTATTTGTGAACTACGAAATTGTTTGGTCCCACTTTTGATGAAGTGTGGTCCATCTCATGTACTGGTCATCATAGTTTCCCATAGGGTAATATTGTTCCTTGACTGCATTGATAAAAAAATCCCAAGTGGGCTCACCCCTAAATATTCCATACTCCTTTGTGGAAAATTTATCCTAGTAATTTTCCCACTAATGTTTGACATGGGAGAGAGATTTATGGAGTGTAAAGGTGATATTTTCTCTGTTAGAAAAATTGTTAACAGAGAAATAACCTTCTAGAAAATTTAACCATTTTTCCAAAGCATCTGCATCGATTTGACCTTCAAATATGAGAATATAAAAATTAACTTGTACCTTGAATAGGGTAGTGTCTCCAAAGTGACTACTTGACGAAGACACACCTACTATTGTCGACAATCATTGAAGGATTTGGGAAAAATTCTCCAACATCTTGTTCCTTTGTTGCATGAGGGATTTTGCGAGAAACAACTTAATGGGATATTTTTCTCCCTCATTCCTCTTCTCTTCCACCATGGGAAGCCTCTTGGGCTGGAGAGATGATTTTTCCTCAAGAGAAACTAGCTCGAGACCCAACTCTCTATACCGTGATCTCATTGAGGACAAGCACTAAGAAACGAAAAGGAGCAGTCTTATTTGATACCACTCATCCAAATTATTTTCAGAAACAAATGAAGGCGAAGATATAAAAATGAAATATATAGAGACATTGCAATACACACAAAAATACAATAATGCACAATTTTTTTATTAATGAGAGAATGTACAGAAACTCTAAAATTACAGAGTGAATGACTCGCTAGAATGGTGTAAACTTATATATGAGAAGAGATGTGATGGATATGCTCATTATAAACAAGATGATCATGTTTACAATGAGGCTCTAAAGGCCTTTTTAACATAAATAAAATCCAAAAACATAACCCGAGAAGATGAAACACCAAAATGATTGCGGGCGCTGATGGGGGTAGTTGGTACATCAACTTCCCAAGGGAGTAAATTTTTCATACGATCTCCATTTGGGGTGCATGATAGCTCGTTTGAAAGGTATATATGATGAATAAACATGTTTCCATCACACTTTGGACAAATTCTAGTTGTTACTATGGTGGGCCTAGAAAACATTGTTTACGACCTCAAAATGACCCCAAAAATTTAGGACCCGAAAATATTTAGAAAAAATGCCAATGTAGAAACCCCTATTTTGAGCTAGTGGAATAGGTGGGTGACCACTAATTTATTATTGGATCAATCCTGCCCCATTAGGAATAAATTTTATTCATTGTGTGAAGTCCCTGGGGAATATTTTGTTGAATCTGAACCTTGATGAGTTGTTTTCCTTGCTGAAGACATTGTCCTACTTAACTTGTTGAAGTTTGTTATGAACCTTTTTTTGGAGGGGTTGGATTTTTTTAGCCAATATGGATGCATGATATGTCAGAGTGTGAGAGGAATCTATTAGTGAATATGCAACATGACGAACATGAATGGATTCATCATAACTTGGTTTGACTGGGCAATGTGGAGGCACCCCCATAAGTTTAGTAGGAATATCTTGGTTCTCTTCTACAATCATGTTGATATTCTTTTGTTGCATAGAAGGTTATTGGGAAGAGGATACAATGGTTGCAGTTTCCTTCTCTTCTGACCAGGGTTTGAAGAGGATAAACTTTGCAGTATGAGAGATAACTTCGTGACACTTTTTTGTTGGTACATTACTCAAAACTACCTCTGGTATCATGTAGGTATGACACCCCGAAGTAACAAGGATAATATGGGGTCAAGACTAATAAACAACATGACGCCTCTACATATATGGATGGACTAATAGAACATCACATACTTCCAGTGCGGAAACATCACATAGTACCTCATCCTTGAAGGGCTTGATGTTGTATGACAGGTAGCAATATTGGTTGACACAAAGATCTCATCCCTCGAGGGTGTGGTGTTGTCAAAAAATCCAACTGCTTTACGACCTATGCTAAGATGAGGTTCTTTTTACTTCTGCTATCAACCATAAAAGTGAAATGAGGTCCCCTTCACCCACATTTGTGAATGGAAAATGTGCTCCCCCTCCTCAAGATCCCCTTGTTCTTCTGGTTAGATTGTTGCGGTCATGATAGTATTAGTCAGTTATGCATCAACTATTTGTCTCCTTTTATTATTGTTTGAATCAGAGTTCTAGTCCGGGTTCAACTCTATTTCTTTGAGTTTGGACACTAATGATTGTTTTGAGTGACATTCATCGGTTTTGTGCCAAGAGATTTTGTTGAAGTTGTACCACTTCCCAGTGTCCTTCTTCGTCTTCTCATTACCCTTATTTTCACATGGCTTGAACTGGTTCTCTTGAGTATGACAGTTCTATAGTTTAGGGATTCTTTTACAATACTTTGGTTTTTTTGGATTTAGAGACCCAAATTCTCGCTTGTTTTTATGCTTAAGCTTCTACTTGATTTTGATAGTATCTCTATAAGAGACTCTCAATGACGAGATGTCCATAAAATCCATTTCATTTTGGATGTACTTGTGTAGAGCCCCACGATATTTCAAAACCACATGTCGTTGAGAGTCTTTGATATCCATATTGGCTTGCAAGGTATGGAAGTTATTTGTGAACTCTGACACAGTTTGGTCGTGCTTTTGATGTAGTGTGGTCCATCTCATGTTCTAGTCATCATAGTTTCCCATAGGGTAATATTGTTCCTTGACTACTGATCCAGGTGGATATCGGTGGCCACCCACCTTCTCCAACTGGCCCAAAACATGTTTCTGGCAATTTTGGTATATAGGTCGTCATAACTTCCGACAGGGTAGTATTGTTCCTTAATAGCATCCCTGAAGGATTCCCAGGTGGCCGTGACTGAAAATAATGAGGTTTCCTCTGTTTCCTTTTGCTCACAGAAAGTTTCCCACCAATCTT
>ML783377.1:385403-467005 GCA_009831015.1 Picea engelmannii | reverse complement strand
TCCCAAGATATCTGGAAAGTCAGTATTTTGCCAACCATTCGAAAGCCAACTCATCCTTCTAGAAGATTCTTTCTAGAAGGATCGATAACTCATCCATTTTCCTTCTTTAGAAACATGTCCGCACCCTGACTTTGAGTACAGTGTGAGAAGTTCGCAGTCAAGTTGAAGGCAGCATGCGGGAATTAAGGATTCTCGCAGGAGAGTATATATGCAGCCTGGGAACTATATTTTAAACTATGCTTTCTGGAAACTGACAAGTGTAACCTTTCTCATGAAAATGTTCTTAATAAAGAGTTTGATTTTCTATTATCATGACACTATCATGACATCATCCCGATGACCAAAAATGTGGATAACACTAATATACCCTGACCTCATCGAGGACATGCACTAAGAAACAAAAAGGAGTGGCTTGATCTGATACCACTGATCCAGATTATTTTGAGAAAGAAATGAAGGTGGAGATATAAAAATGAAATCTACAGACATTGCAATAAACAGAGAAATACAATAATGCACATTTTTTTTATTAATGAGAGAATGTACAGAAACTGTAAAATTACAGAGTGAATGACTCGCTAGAATGGTGGAAGCTTATCTCTGAGAAGAGATCTGATGGATATGCTTATTGAAAATAATATGTTGATGTTTACAATGAGGCTCTAGAGGCCTTTTTAACATAATAAAATTCAAAACCCTAACCCTAGAAGATGAAACTCCAAAAGGTTTTTCGTCCCTGATGGGGGTAGTTTGTATGTCAACTTCCCAAAGGAGTAACGTTTTCATACAATCTTTGTTTGGGATGCATGATAACTCGTTTGAAAGGTATATCTGAGAACTACATATTTTTCCATTAAAATTTAGCTAAATCCTACAGTGTGACTATGCCAGGCCTAGAAAACGTTGTTTAGGGCCTCAAAACGACCCTAGAAGTTTAGGACCCGAAAAGTTGTAGAAAACCTGCCAAGGTGGAAACCCTTGTTTTGAGTCAGTGGAATAAGTGGGTGGCCATTGATTTCCGCTTGGATAAACAAAAATCAAGGGACATGTTCCATGTTCATTTTTTTTTGGAGTACCATGACCATAGGAGATGAATACGGGATGGTACTACGATGTATGACACCTGTGGCTATCAATTCCTGAAAAAAAAAATTCAATCTCATTTTTCTGAGCGAATGGGTGGTGGTGAGGGAGAACATTGGGTGGGATATTACTAGGTATAAGTGGGATGGAATGATCATGGGTATCAAAATAAGGTGGCATCCCTTGGGGGTTTTCAAAAAACAAGTGATGTTTGGATAAGATAAGCTGCATGTCAGGAGGAATGGTTGGGGAAGGAGTCTCAAAGGATTTAATGGCATAGAATTGTGAAATAATTCCAAAATGACCCTTTTTGAGGAGTTTCTTCATATGATATGAACTAAATATATTGGGTGAACCTGACTTGATGCCTTGGGAGGTGTAGTGATTCTCATCCTATTGGAATCTCATGTATAAGTCTTTGAAATCCATGGTGACGGGGCCTAGAATGCCTAACCATTCAACACCGAGAACAATGTCACAATTGTAACATCCCTATTTTTAAACCATATTTTAATGATGTATAATGAACACATGATATATGGTCATGGGCCAAGTGATGTTATATCTAAACATTGTATATCAAATTAATAAAATAAATGTAATGTCGGTCACAAATGGACATGTATAGAGTCATGGGGTCTAAGTTTCCATAAGAGAGGAGGGGTCTAACATGGTTTTATTATTGTTTCTTAAATCCCAATCCATTTCATAAAATCATTGTTTTTGTATGACCCTATATTTTCCTTTTGGGTGTATCAAATCCCCAACCACTGAATACGTGTAAGGGGTTGGTTGAAAATTCAATTCCTTTAGTTATTGAGAGCATGGGGATGACTAAAATGAGCATTGGGGAATGTGAGAGTTAACATGCTTGGCTAAAAGGGAAATTAGAATTTCTACCATAGGAATTTTTAACATGCATATTTTGGGACAACAAGAGAGTTTTGAGTGATGGAATTGAAATATAACCATAGTGGGTTTTGTGGGAATCTTATGGGATCTATAAAATGCATGAAGATGCATGTTCTTAGGCATGTAGTGTGATTTGTGTTGTACATAGAAATTTTTTTTCTGCTAAGAGTTTCTCGTTGCAGTTGTAATTCCTTGGAGTTCCCAATAAGAGAGATTCCTAGACAACTGTGTTGGAGCCCTAGAGAGAAGAGGGATAGATTGAGGGACTATGTGGTAGAGAAGGGCATCCCATTCCTTGGGTTATGATATTTGTGGGGAAGGCAGCTGGTGGATGGGGATATATGTAGGAAACTAGCTTGTTGTGAATGGAAAGTAGGCACCCTTAGAAGACACCCTTTCTTGTGTATTCCTAGCCCCAACTTGAGGTTGACATGTTGTTGATATTTGGAGTAGGAACTCTATGTTTGGGTGGAATTTCCTCCGTGTTAACAATTAAAATCGTAACGATGAATTTCTCCCACAAAGTATTACTAAAGCCTACTATTTAAATATGCTAATAATATAATACTAGTAGGTGGGATCCCCTTGTAGACTAGAGGCACAAGGATATACATATTATGCATGTTTTTTTGTTGTTTTTTATGTTGCCTACACAGTCCTACATTTTTTATGATGTAGTCTTGGTTTCATTTGACATGATAATAGGTGGATGATGAATTTTTGTGGAATGCTTTTTGCGATACAAAACAGTTTTATGGTTATGAGGAGTGTAATGATCCCAAGCCAAATTCTTTCTTGCAATCACTAACTACTACTAATTTATTAAGTGCATACAAGATTCATCAACACATGGAGATCACAATATATTCAAGATGTAGAAGCACAAGCAAAGATCTGACCTTTTTATTATGAGCAATGTAAGATCAATACAATAGATGGTCGATCTGGCATAAACCTCAGATGGTTGTACAAGCAATAGATATGAGCTGCTACAAAATGCTCCCGACAATACAAAATAAGCCTCCAAAGGCTGGATATACAATGAAGACTGAATCAAGCAGATTTGAGTCGTACTAATGTTCAACCTCCAAGCTAGAAAGTGCCACGTCCTGCTAGAATGCTGAAGCCCTCAATAATTCTTCCCTGCTACCAAAAGTGTCCAATCATCCCGAGAAATATGGCAAATGATAGATTGGGAAACTGTAAGGACAACCCAGATGTCCAAATTCCCAAATCCACTCTCAAACCCCGTAGATCTGAATTTCCCACTGAATGGGGTGCCCCACTGGATGACTAAAACCCTAGTTGGTTCATCCATGATGAAGGAGGCCTCCAAATGCTCTGAAACTCTCCAAGAATATAGATCGGGCTATGAGAATCTCAAGCAGATCTCCCTAGATCCGAGTTTTACTGAATCACATGACGTCCCCTATGGCTCCAAGATGTCCCAATCTACAAACAAATGTAGAATGATGATAACCCTCTAGAAAATCCTTCAAACTGGTGGTCCTTCCCCTGCAAGCAAAACCCAACTGTCGGAATGGCCCCAGGCCCTCAGGATAAGCTGTATCGAACCTCCCTCTAGATGATGGTGCGCCCTTGCTAGAAACACAAGAACAATACGACCTACTACCTTCTGAAGTGATAGATGGAGATGGGTTGAGACTAGAATGGTGTGGAGGAGTCTTTCATCCCTAAGACCAAGCTGCGGGACAAGGTGAGTGGATATTTCACCACTAAGTTGCTCACAAGGGTTTGTATATCAAAACCCCCAAACTGAATCCTCAAGAGCACTAGAAAATGCTAATCCAAAACCAGAATGAGTAATAGTTGCGCCCCATCCTCTTACTTATACTTTTCCTTATAATTCTCTGTTGAGTTAGGTTAACTCCCAGGGTTAATCTTCGATTCTTCTGTTGAGTTATATTTTACTCCTTTATCCTTTTCCTTTCTTAAGTCAACTTAAAAATATAACTTTTAACTTCTTGAATTTCCCCCCTTAAGTGTGAGACTATGACCTAGTGGGGGTGCCTAGGCCACTGAGTCTCCTCATCACCTCTCTAAGAGGTGGGGGACATTACAGTCTCCCCTGCTTGAAATTGCTTGTCCTCAAGCAATTCCAAAACTGCTTCTCTAACCACGTGCTCCTGCTCCCAAGTGGCATCCTGAATGGGTAAATCCTTCCACCTGATCAGATACTCCTTGATGCTTCAGTTTCAGAGCCTCTTCTCTCGGACTTCTAACACCTCCTCTAGAATCAAAACAAGTTGTCCCTCCTCATCTATGGGAGGTAATGCCTCAATAGGCCTGACATGTTTACCAAGGGCTTTCTTAAGGCATGAGACATGGAAGACGTTGTGAATTTTTCTACCCTGTGGAAGATCCAGCTCATAAGCTACTACCCCTATCCTTCTGTTGACTTTGTAAGGTCCAAAGAAACGTGGTTGTAGTTTCTCCACTCCGCTTATTTTAATGGAGGCCTGCCTGTATGGTTGCAAGCTCAAATAGACTAAATCACCAACCTCAAAGGTACGATCAACTCTGTGCTTGTCTGCTTGGACCTTTTGCTAGTTTTGTTCCCTCTGTAAATGATCCTTCAATTCCCTGAGAATGTCTTGGCTCTGCTGTATCCAATCCTATACCATCAGAGCCCTATTGTCACCAAATGAAATCTCCACAAATGATAAAGGATCATAGCTATATAAATCTCTGAAGGGTGACATGCCAATGGACATATGTTGGGTGGTGTTGTAGCAATATTCTCCCAAATGTAACCATCTGACCCATGATTTCTGTTGTCCTGCTACATAGTTTCTGAGGTAACCTTCCACCCATTTGTTGACTATATCAGTCTGACCATCCATCTAAGGGTGATAGCTAGTACTAGGAGTCAATGTTGTACCCACTAATATGAACAACTCCTGCCAAAACGTACTCATGAATCTACTGTGTCTGTCACTGATGATGGTTTTGGGTAGGCCATGTAGTCTGAACACCTCTCTGAAAAATAATTCGGCCACCTGTGTTGCACTAAAGTCTGTGGCTATGGGAAAAAAGTGTGCAAACTTCGTCAACCTGTCTACCACCACGAAAATGCAATCTTTCCCCTGTGCTCTGGGCAACCCGGTGATGAAATCCATGGATATACTTTCCCACTTGTGCTCTGGAATAGGTAGGGGTTGCCATTTTCTCTCCATACGTTTCCCGAGGTAGCCATTTTCTCTCCATACTTTGAATGATTGTCAAACTGCCAGAACTTTATGACATTTATGGAGAAGTAGGGTAAATCCACACATATAAGATCGGATTTTACGCAATTAATTTGTTTCTAATTACGATTTGACAGGCTTATTTCGAAAAGTACCAAATTTTCAATATATATGAGAGTTTCATTTTATTATAACGAAATCATTTTTGTAAGCACGCAGAGCTCGTCATTTCTGAGTGAACTAATTTCTGCATGTATACGCAGTTCTATCACAAAAGGGCGAAAACGCAAGCTTCAGCTATGGCTCCACGGAAAGCAGCAAAGGCGAATGTCGAGGTCGCAGGACAAGGCTCAGATAATGTCTCTGACAGTTCGCCCCGTAGTGTCGACTCCATCCCTAGCTGGTCGTTTGTTTCAGACATTCTACAATTGGAGTTGGTGAATTATTCAAACTCAGACGACAATGAAAAGGACGACCTCAATACCAAATACAAGATAGTTGTTCAATCTGGAATGCACAGGGTAGAAACCAGACCATGGTTTCTCCCATATTATGATATGATCCGATGGGCATTGGATCACATAGACCTACCCACCAGAACTATCATGAACGACCAGTGGGTCACGGTCGATACTTTTAGGCCAGAGCATATCCAAACCATGTATAAGCTCCCGACGACATCTGAATACACGTATGGTGCTGAATTCCTGGAGGAGTTCAAAGAGAAGGAATGCACACAATATGATAAAGCCATGCCCGGTTTGATAAAGTATTGGGTTTCGCACTTCGCGAAATTCAGAGCAAATGACCAGGGCGTTTATTCCATCGCTTCACTGGAGCCACAGTATAAATATGTGGCCATGATGATGTGCCTATTATTTGGGAGAGAGGACACATTGCATTTCTTCATTGCGTGGGTGCCTCTCATGTTTCGGGTCGCAGAAAGTTGCTCGTTTAATTGGGCAAAGATACTCTCGGACAGTTTGGCCAACCGGGTCACAGAGTATCGGGAGCAGAAGGCCAGTGGGAGACCGTCCTCATTTTTCATGTCTGCATATATGATGGACGTGGTATGTTCCATGACACCATTCCCCTTGATGAGATGGGCTTGGAATCCAGCCCAAGAAAAACCCATACATGTGTATCATGACAAATTGTGGGAAAATAAAGCGGACAATTTTATTTACGAAATTTTCAACTAGGTGATGGTGCCCCTGCATGTCGCCATTTTTGGTCACCCACCACCTCGTATCTCGGAAAACATTGCTGCAAACCTGAGTGGTATAGCGGACTGGTACATGGAGGCAGAGTTCTCCTACTTCAGAGTGTTCGGGGATGTTGTTCCTCCACTTGCACTACCATTGTTCATCCCCGACAAGATGGCTTGTCGCGAGGTCACCTGACAAACAATGATTGGCAGGGTGAGTAAAGAACTCAAAGGATCTTCAAAGAAGGTGTGGTCGTCTTTTCCCATTCGGCTAAATTCTTATTCTTTATTGGACTTCGGGCATGCCAAAGCCGAGGCTACAGCCCTGGAAGACCTGAATTTGGTCTCCATCGAGTATAAAAAACATGATCCACAGAGGGTTGTAAGAAACCATTTAGAAAATTGTGGGCTCAAGAGATTCGATCATGAGGAATCACCCTCAGATGATATTTTCCGAGGGGTGATGTCTTATGAAGAAGTTCTAGCCCGGATCCGATCCTTGGCGCCTGAAGACACAACTGTTGTGTTAAAATTCCAGGAGCATAGATGGAGCGGTCTCCCCGCTGTATTGCGAGGTGAGAGCTCAGGTGTTTCCAAGACAAAGCAGAAGGATGCCGAAGATCCCAAATATGCAATTCTTGATTCGGAAAAACACCAGGGAGAGGAGGAGCAAACAAAGAAGCCCAAAGTAGAAGCACAGACTTCGGATCCGCCAAAGAGAAAGAATCTGGAAGTCGAGACAAAGACCCCGGAACCGCCAAAGAAGCAGAACCCAGCTGACACCCCAGGAAAATTAGCGAAACAAATTGGGGAACCCATTACTTCTGTCACCCCCTTGCAATGGGCGCAGGGGAATATAGAAGAGGGATGGATATTTAATGAGGAGTTGAAGCCCATAAGAGCAAAGGAACTTCCTCCGAATGTGTTTTTCTTTGATAAAAAGAGAAAAGCGGTAGTAAAGAGGGAATTTTACCAGGAGGGAGAGTCGACCGCTAAGAAATACAAAGTCATGACCGATGGAAAAAATAAAAAGAATGAGCAATTCGCCACGGAGATCGCAGGAACGCTAGGAGCGTATGCATCGGCGAATCAGTTTTCGGTCGGATTTCTAAAAAACCAGCTCAAAAGGAAAAATCGTCTGATCAAGAATCTCGAAGCCAGAGTAGCTTTGGCCATATAAAATGCTAAAGGCCAGGTGCGTGGGGAGATAGAACTGGCCCGACTAGCGGATAAAAATGAAATATAAGTGCTCAAAACCAAGATGGAGCAAGCACATCTAGTGGTCCAAGACAGTCGGATACAGGCGGGTCAATAGAGGACTATGATTACAAAGCTGCAGGCTCAGGTAGAGATCGTTGAAAGCAGGATGATCGACGTCGAGGGGTTTAAATCCCGAGTGATCGAGATTCGGAACAGGATCTCCTATGCACAACAGAGTTTGTTCACCAAAGTGGGAGTGATCTGAGAGAATTGTCTATTGATGCATCAGGTTTCCAAGAAACTGACTGTCAGAGAGAGGGATGCAGAAGTGGCTTGGGTCGCCTTCCAGGAGGCGGTGATAGCCATGAACAACAGAGTTTTGGTAGGTTCTCCCAGACTCACCATCCCAGAACAAACTAGAGGTAACATTATGTTGAAGGATTGGGAGCAAGTAACAAGCCCAAAAGGTAGCCAATTCATTAGAAGAAGCCTTCAATTCTATAGATGGCGAGTTGTTGGGTATTGACAGTGGAGGTGACGGAGAAACATTGATGCAAATGAATGTGGAACAGGTCTCGCTTGATCTGAAAGAGAAGGATGAGAGAGATTTGGTCGATATCTCTCAGATAGATAGGGTGGACATGACCCGAGTTGATAAGAAATTGATCCAGCCCAGCGCGCAACTAAGTGCCCTCGACATCATTGATGCACAAATGGGAGACAAGATGCAATAGTTAGCCTGAGAATGTTACTTCACCGAGGCCAGCTGTTAAGCGGAACCTTCACGACTCGTATCTCAGCTTGTGGAAAGATGTATCGCCTGCACCGAGTCCACGTGAAGACGAGCACCTGGCACTAAGTGAAGACAAAATAGGGGAGATGGAGCGATTTTTCTCTCCTCTGTCATAACTGAAATTTTTGCGACTATTGAGATTCTACCTACTTTGCAGAAATTGTATAAATATACCCCAGAGAGAAATAAACAAGGCTGGACCCTTTTTGAGTTATTTGTAATAGAGTTTTTACATTTGAGAGTTAATACAAGCAGATCTAGAGATTCTCAATTCCGTCACTTCTGTATCACAAGTTTGCTTCCTTGTATCTCATTTTTACATTTCAATTCATATTCATAATTGATGTGCTTCGTTGTAATTTAGTACGACCACTACCATAACGAATGATTTTGGGTTTTCTGTAATTGTTTATTGCCTTTCCTCTGCACCAGCTATCAGCTGTGTAAGACCAATATGCAATTTCAGAATTCTACATATATTCTTTGTTACATTGGTTATTTTCTTACATATTTTCCTCTCCTGTTTATGTCATGAGTTTTCCAGTGGTTGGAACTTTACTTTGTAAATGGCTCAATGTTTTTCTCTCATCTCACCCCTTTTTATAAAATTATGATACAGTTACGGGAACGAGCCTTAGATTTGCATCTATATTTTACTTCTGCAACTGTAAGTTCTCTTTTATAAGATCAAACTGAGACAGCACTTAATATCTCCTAAAAGTCTTTTACATCCTTATTGTTCCCCCATGACAGTTCCCACACCAACTCAACCTAACGTTGAACCCAGATTAATGAACCAAATGCACATCGCCTTAAATATTTTCAATACTATCCTTAAAACAACAACTAACCGGGCCGAACTTGAACAATCATGGGCAACCATTGAATGAGACATAACTATTCAGGAGGAGTTCGAAGCCAGACAACCCCAACGAAGAAATCTCCCTTAGATTCTTTCTCCGAAGGTTGACATTTCCCCTTCTCCTTATCCTGACCACTTTCGGATTCCTTAACACTGTACTTTTGAGCCTTAAGTACAGACTCAGGAACAACATCTTTCTGGCGCCGTTGCCGGGGACTGATGTTACGAAATCTTTTTCCCTGGGAAAATGACATTTGTTTTTTGTTGAAAGTGTTACCCTTTGATAGTGAACAAAGAGTACACACCTTTTTAAGGCTTTTTATCTTTCACTTGGAGACTCAACGAAGAAATAAATTGGCATTTGGTCGAAGGAATACCAGACAAAACCCAGATGGTGAGATGATTATGCCAGTTACCGATCCTGAAAGAATTCTAAAGGCGAGAGGCTCTCTTAAACCAACCGCTGCAGTTTACCAACTTGAAATCCCATCACTGAAGGCTGAGAGTCCTTCTCAAGCCTCGACCTCACTTAGTCCTTTCTTTGACGCTAAACATTCAATGCCAATCTTCTCCGAAATTAGGAGTGAGATTCATCCAACAATCCCCTTGATACAGAGAGGAAAGGGCCCTCTTGAAGGTTCGTCGGATTTTAAAACACCATCTTATCTTCAGTTGAATTTCCCGACTTCTCCAAATCCTGAAGAGTGTGTTACAAACTTGTTTCTCACACCCGTCGGTTTTCCCGATTCCTTCTCTTGCAAGTCCGAGGAACTAACTCCTCACATTCCTGATATTTCCTCATCAGAGTCTCCTCTTCGCGAAGAAGATAAAGTTGCCCTTTTATTTTTCGAAAACCCCCTTTATAGCTTTCCACAAACAACGATGGCAGCCACCGGAGGAGGAGGTGGAGGGTTTATAGGAGGAGGCAGAGGGTTTATCGGAGGAGGAGGTGGAGGAGTCCCCCTAGAAGGAGGAGGTCCTCTAGGAGGAGGTGGAGGCCAAGGGCCTCCCCCCCCTCCCATATTTTTCACAAAAGTCGCAGCTAGATACGCTCCATTAGTATTGCCTGTCCCGCTACACGATCTTCCAGAAAACTACATAAAAAATTTGTTGAAATTCACCGGGGAGGGAGATTTGACTACGGCCGAACATATAAATTTTTTCAACCAATTCGCGGATGTCTTTGGTATCGAACACGAGGATGTCTATTCGATACTACTTGTCCAAAATTTCGAAGGTCAGGTCCGAACTTGGTTTCGGAGCCTACCCGCAGCCTCTATCCTGTCATATGATGCTTTGGAAGATGCTTTCCTCAGGCAATGGGGAGAGCGAAAAGACCATCTCTATTATCTAACCAAATTTGGGTCTTTGAAGAAAAAGAACTCGGAAACAGTCATGGAATTCATCGAGAGATTCAATAAACTATACAATAAAATCCCAGCTGAAGTCAAACCTTCTCAACCCGCGGCCAAAGTGACCTTCGCCGGAGATTTTGAGCCAGATTTCACGCTACTTCTGCGAGAGCGAAGGGGAGCCACCTTAAACCGTATGCAGGATGATGCGATAGAGATAGAATCTAATATGATGGCTTTGGGTAAACTTAAGGCTAGGGTAGAGACTGGAAACCGAGAGACCAAGCACTATAGAGAACAAGCTGGCCCTTCAGGGTCCAATAGATCCTCAGACGATAGGGTGGATGACATGGCTAGAGTGATTAAAGAATTGTCAAATAAAATAAGCCAGATGGAACTTGAACAGGCCAAGTCTGACTCTTACCCCAAAAAAGAGTTCAGAAAAAATCAAAACCCTCCTAATCAACAAAGACCAATAAAAAAGGAAGATCAAAAAATACAAGTTCCCTTGAAGAATGAAAATTTTATAGGAGCTAACGATTTCCAAGACTTCGAAGATTCAGATAATGATGTCACGAACTTCGGTGATGACTGTAGTCAACCATATATGACTCGCGAAGACTATGAAAAGTCACTAAATATGCCGAAAATGCCAAATGAGAGTGAGGAGGGTGATCCCACTGAGATCTGTGAATCCCAACCAGAAGCTGAGACAATGATGGCTGAGTTTCAGCCAAGGTACAACCTGAGATCTAAGAGCAAGCCTACCTCAACGACTCCACCTAAGAAAATCCTTCAGAGAGGTCAAGCTTACGACCCTGCTTCAGACGAGACCCCACAACCCAACAACAAAACTAGAAGAGTAAGCACTCAAGAGTCTAAGGTAGAAAAAGTTGGAACTCAAACACAACTAGTTGAACCCATAAGTAAAGCCACGTCTGCAACTAGGACCATGAATGATAATTCTGTCCAGACAAATAAGTCAGAAAGAAATAATTTAGAAGCCTCAACTGAAGAAACAGACAAGGTGAGCGGGGCTTTTAGATTTGAAAATGAGTTAAATAAAATTAAGATACCAATCCCTTTGGTGGAATTAGCGAAAAACCCAGTTTATCACAAGCAAATTACCAAAATGATAGGAGTCTCCGAGCTATAAATCCATTCTGATGTTATAAACTTGTAATATGATAGGCCTAACATCACTTTTGGGCCCCACTTTGAAGGGTCCAAAGACAATATCGCTCCCTTTTATATCACTCTGAATATACATGATCAGTTGCTGCATAATTGTATGTTAGACTCCAGAGCTTCCCATAATGTGATGCCCAAGATTATAATGGAGAAGCTAGGTCTCCAGATCACAAGACCTTATGGAAATCTGTACTCTTTTGATTCAAGGAAGGTTAAATTCATGGGGATGATAAAGGATATGGTAGTTACCCTGGAACAGGTCCCGGTTAAGAGTATCCTGATGGATGTGGTTATCGTAGATATTCCCCCTAAGTATGGCATGCTGTTATCTAGGTCATGGGGGGCCAAGTTGGGAGGTTCTCTTCAGTTAGACATGACTTACACCACAATCCCTATGTTCGGTGGTCAGTTCACTCGTTTATACATAGAGACAAGACTAGCATATACGGTCAGTGATCCTCAAAACCCGCACAACTTCCCTATTTACATTGTAGACCAAGATTTGGGGAATTGCATCCTGTCTTTTGATGATGGTATGGATGATTGCTTGGAGGAAATCAATACAAAGAAAGAAGAGTTAAACCTCGTGACAGAAGATCTGTGTAATACTGGTAATTGGAAAATGTATTTTGACGGTGCTTCGTCTTCTGAAGGGGCTGGTGCTGGAGTGCTTTTGGTGGCACCTGAGGGTAAGTTCATTGTTCCTTTCTCATACTGTTTACAGTGAGACATATATTACACTAATAACGTGTGCGAGTATGAAGCATTGATCTTAGGCTTAGAGGCTGCCAAAAAGTTAAATATAAAAAACTTGGAGGTATATGGTGATGCAGAACTAATAGTCAAACAAGTAAACCGATAGTATCAAGGTAGACATCCCAGACTAAGAGAATATAGAAATTATACCTGGGATCTCATGGAAAAAAATTTCTCATCCATGAATATCCATTTTATCCCTTGCATAGAGAATATACATGCTGATGCATTGGCCAAGGCAGCATCAACCTTTTCTCCTCCCACGACCTTCAAACTGAATTACCACATCGAAATCATATACAAACCTTCCATACCGGACAATATCCGACACTGGAAATTCTTCGAAGACGATGAGAAAATTGAAAAATTCCTTACAGCAGTAGGAGAATTCTCTGATACTCATGCTGACCAGGAGAATCAAAATGATTCTAGGTGGATCATGCAAGAAGGAGAGGAACCTGAAATCTTCCGAGAAAAAATTGAAGATCATCGTATGCTGGTCCTTAAAAGCAATCAGATTCCCAAAGGATTGATTCCTTTGGAAAGACTCTTTGATCAGAACAATGTACCTATAAATTCCACTTTGCAGCCTCAACCAGAAGAAGTGGAGGACTGTGATATAGGAACCGAAAAATAATCTCGGATTGTAAAAATATCGAAATTCCTCCCTCCCAAAGTGAAAGTTAAGTATGAAGACTTACTCAGACAATATAAAGATGTTTTCGCCTGGTCCTATGATGAATTGAAAACGTATGACACTTCCATTATTGATCACAAGATACCTTTGAAGCCAGGGGTCAAACCGTTTAGGCAAAAGCTTAGGCAAATTAACCCCATTTTGTTACCCATGATAGAAAAGGAAGTTAAAAAACTCTTGGACATGAAAATGATCATACCTCTGAGATACTCGGACTGGGTAGATAACCTAGTCCCAGTCAGGAAAAAGAATGGGGAAATCAGACTGTGCATGGATTTCCAAAATTTAACCAAGTCGTCTCTCAAAGATAATTACTCGCTGCCCAAGATGGACCATGTTTTAGAAAAGGTTGTTGGAGCTAATCGCATGTCTATGATAGATGGTTTCTCTGGTTACAATCAGATTGCTATGAACGAACAAGACAGGGAAAAAACTGCTTTCACAATGCCCTGGGGTACTTTCATGTATGACAAAATGCCTTTTGGTTTGATGAATGTAGGGGCCACTTTCTAGCGAGCTATGGACATCACTTTCGTGGGAGAAAGGGACAAGTTCGTAGTTATTTACCTCGACGATCTGACGGTTTTCTCTAAAACTGATGAGGAACATTTGATGCATCTAAATAAGACTTTCGAAAAGTGCTGCAGGTTTGGCCTATCCCTGAACCCCAAGAAATCTCATTTCACTATGTGGGAAGGTAAGATTTTGGGCCATGTCGTATCTAAGGAAGGAATCAGGATTGATCCTAAGAGGATTGAAGCAATAGATACTATCACTATCCCGAGAAATATAAAAGAAATTCAATCATTCTTAGGAAAGATAAATTTTCTACGAAGGTTCATTCCCAATTTCGTTGAGATTGTCAAACTGATTACAGGAATGTTGAAGAAGGATAGCGGGGTAAATTGGACCACCGAGGCCAGGCCATCGTTCGCGCATATTAAAAAATTTATAAGCGAGGCACCTGTGTTAGCAAGTCCGGATTATTTGAAAGATTTTCTCATTTTCTCTTTTGCTTCTGAACATACCATCGCCGCAGTACTCTTGCAGAAAAATGAAGAAGGGTTCGAACAACCGATAGAATTTTTTAGCAAAAGCCTCCGAGATGCAGAACTAAAATATGACATAATGGAAAAAGAAGCATACGCAATGGTAAAAGCAATGAAAGCATTTAGAACCTATGTGCTACATTAAAAAATAATCGCGTATGTGCCCAGCAGTTCTGTAAAAGACATATTGGTACAGCCGGACAACGACGGAAAAAGAGGGCGATGGCTCGCTAAAATACATGAATTCGATCTGGAGGTGAAGCCGACTAAATTAATAAATGGGCAGGGTCTGGACAAACTCTTGCATGAGTCTAATCTTAGAGCTCTTGATATTAATTGCCTCCAAGAAGTAGACAGAGACACACACCTGCATGAGCCAGATGTCCAGACAGATCCAAGCAAGGTCGAGGAAAAGTTCATATCGTCAGGCTGGTATAAAGACATAGTGTTCTACTTGTTAAACCTGAAGTGCCGAAATGAACTATCACCAGCAAAGTGCAGAACTTTAAAACTCCATGCTGTAAAATATTGCATCGCCGAAAACCAGCTATACTGGAAAGATCCACTAGGGTTCCTGCTAGTCTGTTTGGTTGAGTCAGAAACTCCACGAGTTATAGAAGAATTTCATGAAGGAGTCTGTGGAGGACACCATGCATGGAGAGCCACAACCTATAATATTTTTAGGGCCGGATACTATTGGCCGAAACTATTTTCAGACGTCAATTCTAAAGTACGTGCATGCAACCCTTGTCAAATATTCGCTGGTAAGCAGAAACTCCCTGCACTACCACTCGTTCCAGTCAAAGTTGAAGCTCCATTTCAACAATGGGGTCTAGACTTCATAGGGGAAATTAATCCCCATTCCAGTGCTCAGCATAAGTGGATCTTGATAGCCACTGATTATTTTACTAAGTAGGTTGAAGCCATTCCAACCAAAAGGGAAATAGACTCGGTGGTGATCGATTTCTTGGAAGATAATATCTTGTCAATATTCGGGTGTCCCCGAAAGATTGTTATCGACAATGCCCAGGCCTTCAAATCTATGGCTATGATTAGCTTCTGTCAAAAGTATAATATCGTTCTCGGCCATTCCACTGCATATTACCCCCAGGGGAACGGATTGGCCGAATCATCTAACAAGAGCCTGGTGAACATAATCAAGAAAGTACTGGATGCAAATAAAATGTGTTGGCATGTGCACCTGAAATACGCATTATGGGAAAACCGCATTACTACTAAAAGGTTTATCGACATTTCGCCGTTTCAAATGGTCTATGGTACAGAGGCGGTCATGCCTATAAACCTAGCGCTGCCAGTGATGAAGTTGTGGCAAGATCAAAACGAAGAACCAAATCATGTAACTAAGAGAATTAACCAGTTGATTGAGGTTCAACAACATAGGGTTGAAGTTGATGAGAAAATGCAGAAGTGCCAGGATGAGATGAAAGAATTGTTCGATCTCAAGGCAAAGGACAGGGAATTCCTTCCAGGTGACTTGGTACTAAGATGGGATACAAGAAAAGAGGACGTCGCAAAGCATGGTAAATTTGACCACCTCTGGTATGGACCATTCAGGGTCTCAGTGCCAGAAGGAAAAAATTCCTTCCTATTGGAAAACATCGACGGAGAAGTCCTCGGCGCCCCTATCAACGGGCGATATCTGAAACATTACATGACATAACAGTCGCCNAAAAAAAAAAAAAAAAAAAATTAAATAAAATTCCATGTACATACATGCATTTTTATTTAAAATATTACCCTTTTGTCTTTCTGTTTGATTTTTGTTCATAATTTTTAGACATATTTCGAATAAGATTCGTACTTGCTTTTTACAAGATTCCAGCTGCATACGAAAACTAGCAGGAAAAGTAATTCGCAGGTGGGTGTCAGAAATAGAGCGGCATAAAGCAGGTGATACCTAAAATATTTTCCTATTGTGCAAAGAAATTGAAAAGAAAAGGTAAAGGTGGATTTTCTCAATAAACATGTTATGAAAGACTGTCAAAGTATACCAACATAGCGTCATTCAAACTACAATGTCGGCCAAATTATTAGATAACAAGATTATTGCTTGGCTTGATACCCTTTGATTTAAAATAATTTGAATGATACACGAAATCTAAAAGTGGTCAGTCAGAAATAACTGTCCCCAAAGACATATACAAGAGCTAGTCTCGGACTTTTTCGACCTTCTGTATTTTCAATCAATGAGTTGTTGCCCTATATCTTTCTTGTTTCGGGTCTAACTTTTGACAAGCTCCCATCTTTTCATTTCATTACGAAGGAATAAAAGTTTTCGTGTTAGCCTCTTGAGTCTCAAAACAAATGGTGGAAAGAAAGAGGGTCCCCACAACTACTTGATCCCCTGCTAAGCGAAGTGGCGTTTAGAGCGATCCTAACTTTCCTAGGTTTTTCAACAGCATCGGGAAAATCAAAGCTTGCTCAAACGAGATGCCCCTTTAAAAAATTATTTTCCTTTTTTCCGTAAGAATGAAGGTGTTGTGAGGGTCAAGGGAAGCTTGGTACTGAGTAATCAAAGTAAGTTGACAGAACTCTGATGAAAAATATTACACATATATCAGCCCTGATACAAACTGATTGCCCCCATCTTTGCGCTCAAAAAATAAATTATCAGACAGGTGGTGAAAGGAAATTCAGAAATGATGGCCCCCACCTAGTCCAGGAAGACAATGAAAGGAAATTCAGAAATGATTGCCCTCGTCTTAGCATTTAAATGCATAAATATTTTTCGAAGTGGTGAAAGGAAATTCAATAAAAGGGGCCAGATAACTTCACGAGGGTACTGAACAGGCTCGCTGGAAGTGAAGCAATGTCTGATATATCTGTAAGGTTGTTATACATGAATATCACTCTACTCTGGTAACCAATACTTTCTAAAAACCTGATCCACATCCAAAATTCAGACGGGACTCCCCGATTAAAAAAAATATATAATCTCATTCTTTTGATGCAAGATGAGAGCCACAAGATCTATTGAGTCTCCTAGGGTCGTTTCGACTGACTTAAAACATACCCAAAGTTAGTAGTGGGAAAGAGGAAATTGTGAAAGGGACTACAGCTATGTTTGGAAAGAGTATCTGATTTTGAAAAAACTTCTCAAGGTAAAAAACAAAGTCTTTTCCCCCCTTCGATCCTTTTTCCTTGGAATTTTTCTGCATGTTTGAGCTTTTGACTCCATTTACCCAATATTGGCACGTGGTCTATTGTTCTTCCCACCTCAAAGGAAGGCGGGATCCCTAGTTGGAGCCTATGTTGGAGCTGCCCTTGTTTTATTTTTACCCTTCACAATTTTCATTTTTTGATACTTGAAATCTAAAGATGGTCTTTTGATTTTTCCCCCCCGAGACTTTGAAAACTCTGCAACCTTATTATGTAAGCAACGATGCTTTTCTTCTCTCGAAACAAATCCACTTTCATAAGAATGTCTCTCTCTTTGTTTTACTTCGGGATCTCGCAAGTCAGATACTATAACCCATGAATTCACACGTCTCGAGTCACGAAACAGCGAAGTCGTTTTAAATTTTCACTCAAAATAGTATCCAGGGTAAAATATTTTAACTCAGTGATTAGACGTCGTCGGGGTTTCGCGCCTCGGTGTTCGCCAAGTTCAAATTTTTATTTTTACAGCTCCGAGAGCTGAGAACACGAGGTTCTTTCGGGCTAACCCTGGTTAAGGATTAAAGGAAAAAAAGCTAACCATGGTTAAAATCTGTTCTCGACGTTTCACCACTCATCACTGTCTTTTCGAAAGTTACGGCGTCTAAAACCCCGACTCACGAAGTCGCGACATAATTATAGCATGATTAATTAATCGCCTAATCTAAGATTTTCTTCCCCTTAATTGAGTCTTAATTATCGCCATCTCGCGTTTTCGCGACTCGGCATAGTAATCTCCCAGAAACTTGTCTTCGAAGTTCCGGGTTGCAATATGGAGAATAAATTGATTATAAAATTAATGATGCTCCAAATCGTGATTACTGTTAATTAAGCCAAAGTCGGTCCTCGCGATATCGCGAGTTGGGGACTCAAAATGTTAAAAGAAAATCCACGATGTAGCGAACAACGAGAAAGTGATTAACGTTGGTAAGATTTGATAATTTAAAATAAAGCAAGATATATCCCACGCATCTAGGCTTTCATGTTTCCCGAGGTAGACATTTTCTCTCCATACTTCGACCGACTGTCAAACTGCCAGAAATTTATGACATTTATGGAGAAGTAGGGTAAATCCACGCATATAAGATCGGATTTTACACAATTAATTTGTTTCTAATTACGATTTGACAGGCTTATTTCGAAAAGTACCGAATTTTCAATATATATGTGAGTTTCATTTTATTATAACGAAAGAATTTTTGTAAGCATGCAGAGCTCGTCATTTCCAAGTGAACTAATTTATGCATGTATACGCTGTTCTATCGCAGAAGGGAGAAAATGCAAGCTTCAGCTATGGCTCCACGGAAAGCAGCAAAGGCGAATGTCGAGGTCGCAGGAAAAGGCTCGGATAATGTCTCTGACACTTCACCCCGGAGTGTCGACTCGGTCCCTAGATGGTCGTTTGTTTCAGACATTCTGCAATCGGAGTTGGTGAATTATTCAGACTCAGACGACAATGAAAAGGATGACCTGAACACCAAATACAAGATAGTTGTTCAATACATAATGCACAGGCTAGAAACCAGACCACGGTTGCTCCCATATTATGATATGATCCGATGGGCGTTGGATCACATAGACCTACCCACCAGAACTATCATGAATGACCAGCGGGTCATGGTGGGGAATTTTAGGCCGGAGCATATCCAAACCATGTATAAGCTCCCGACGACATCTGAATATACGTATGGTGTTGAATTCCAGGAGGAGTTCAAAGAGAAGGAATGCACACAATATGATAAAACCATGCCCGGTTTGATAAAGGATTGGGTTTCGCGCTCCGCGAAATTCAGAGAAAATGACCAGGGCGTTTATTCCATCGCTTCGCCAGAGCCACAGTATAAGTATGTGGCCATGATGATGTGTCAATTATTTGGGAGAGAGGACACATCACATTTCTTCATTGCATGGGTGCCTCTCATGTTTCAGGTCGTAAAAGGTTGCTCGTTTAATTGGGCAAAGATAATCTCGGATAGTTTGGCCAACCGGGTCACAGAGTATTGGGAGTAGAAGGCAAGTGGGAGACCGTCCTCATTTTTCATGTCTGCATATATGATGGACGGGGTATGTTCCCTGAAACCATTCCCCTTGATGAGCTGGGCTTGGAATCTAGCCCATGAAAAACCTGTACATGTGTACCACGACAAACCGTGGGAAAATAAAGCAGACAATTTTTTTTACGAAATTTTCAACTGGGTGATGGTGGCCCTGCATGTCGCCATTTTTGGTCACCTGCCACCTCATATCTCGGACAACATTGCTTCAAACCTGAGTGGTATAGAGGACTGGTACGTGGAGGCAGAGTTCTCCTACTTCAAAGTGTTTGGGGCTGTTGTTCGCCCACTTGCACTACCATTGTTCATCCCCGACAAGCTGGCTTGTCGCGAGGTCGCCCGACAAACAGCGATTGGTGGGGTGAGTAAAGAAGTCAAAGGATATTCAAAGAAGGTGTGGTCGTCTTTTCCCATTCGGCTAAATTCTTATTCTTTATTGGATTTCGGGCATTCCAAAGCCGAGGCTGCAGCCCTGGAAGACCTGAACTTGGTCTCCATCGAGTATAAAAAACATGATCCACGGAGGGTTGTAAGCAACCATTTAGCAAATTGTGGGCTCAAGAGATTCGATCATGAGAACTCACCCTCGGATGATATTTTTCAAGGGGCGAGGTCTTATGAAGAAGTTCTATCCCAGATCCGATCCTTGGCGCCTAAAGACACAGTTGTTGTGTTAAAATTCCAGGAGCATAGATGGAGCGGTCTCCCCACTGTATTGCGAGGTGAGATCTCGGGTGTTTCCAAGACAAAGCAGAAGGATGTCGAAGATCCCAAAGATGAAATTCTTGATTTGGGAAAACACCAGGGCGAGGAGGAGCAAACAAAGAAGCCTGAAGCAGAAGCACAGACTTCGGATATGCCAAAGAGAAAGAATCTGGAAGCCGATACAAAGACCCCAGAACCGCCAAAGAAGAAGAACCCAGCTGACACCCCAAGAAAATCAGCGAAACAAATTGGGGAACCCATTACTTCTGTCACCCCCTTGCAATCGGCGCAGGGGAATATCGAAGAGGGATGGATATTTAATGAGGAGAGGAAGCCCATAAGAGCAGAGGAACTTTCTCCGAACGAGTTTTTCTTTGATAAAAAGAGAAAAGAGGTAGTAAAGAGGGAATTTTACCAGGAGGGAGAGTCGACCGCTAAGAAATACAAAGTCATGACCGATGGAAAAAATAAAAAGAATGAGAAATTCACCACGGAGATCGCAGGAACGCTAGGAGAGTATGCATCGGCGAATCAGTTTTCGGTCGGATTGCTAAAAAACCAGATCAAAAGGAAAAATCGCCTGATCAAGACTCTCGAAGCCAGAGTAGCTTCGGCCACAGAAAATGATAAAGGCCAGGTGCACGGGGGGATAGAACTGGCCCGACTAGCGGATAAAAAGGAAATAGAAGTGCTCAAAACCAAACTGGAGCAAGAACATCTAGTGGTCTGAGACGGCCGGATACAGGCGGGTCAATAGAGGACTATGATTACAGAGCTGCAGGCTCAGGTAGAGATCGCTGAAAGCAGGATGATCGACGTCGAGGGGTTTAAATCCCGAGCGATCGAGATTCGGAACAAGATCTCCTCTGCACAACAGAGTTTGTTCGCCAAAGTGGGAGCGATCCGAGAGAATTGTCTTTTGATGCATCAGGTTTCCGAGAACCTGACTGTTAGAGAGAGGGATGTAGAAACGGCTCGGGTTGCCTTCCAGGAGGCGGTGATAGCCACGAACAACAGAGTTTCGGCAGGTTCTCCCGGAATCTCCATCCCAGAACAAACTAGAGGTAACATTATTTTGAAGGATTGGGATCATAACATTGCCCTGGGAAAGGAACAAGCCCAAAAGGTAACCAATTCATTAGAAGAAGCCTTCAATTCTATAGATGGCGAGTTGTTGGGTATTGACAGTGGAGGCGACATAGAAACATTGATGCAACTGAATGTGGAACAAATCTCACTTGATCTGAAAGAGAAGGATGAGAGAGATTCGGTCGATATCTCTCAGATAGATAGGGTGGACATGGCACAAGTTGATAAGTACTTGATCCAGCCCAGCGCGCAACTAAGTGCCCTCGACATCATCGATGCACAAATGGGAGACAAGCTGCAACAGTTAGCCCGAGAATGTTACTTCGCCAAGGCTAGCTGTCAAGCGAAACCTTCATGACTCGTATCTCAGCTTGTCAAAAGATGTATCGCCTTCACCGAGTCCGCGCAAAGATGAGCACCTGGCACTAAGTGAAGACAGAATAGGGGAGATGGAGCAATTTCTCTCTCCTCTGTCATAACTGAAATTTTTGCGACTATTGAGATTCTACCTACTTTGCAGAAATTGTATAAATATACCCCAGAGAGAAATAAACAAGGCTGGACCCTTTTTGAGTTATTTGTAATAGAGTTTTTACATTTGAGAGTTAATACAAGAAGATCTGGAGATTCTCAATTCCGTCACTTCTGTATCACAAGTTTGCTTCCTTGTATCTCATTTTTACATTTCAATTCATATTCATAATTGATGTGCTTCGTTGTAATTTAGTACAACCACTACTATAACGAATGATTTTGGGTTTTCTGTAATTGTTTATTGCCTTTCCTCTGCACCATCTATCAGCTGTGTAAGACCAATCTGCATTTTCGGAATTCTACATATATTCTTTGTTACATTGGTTATTTTCTTACATATTTTCCTCTCCCGTTTATGTCGTGAGTTTTCCACTGGTTGGAACTTTATTTTTTAAATGGCTCAATGTTTTTCTCTCATCTCACCCCTTTTTATAAAAATATGATACAGTTATGGGAACGAGCCTTAGATTTGCATCTATATTTTACTTTTGCAACTGTAATTTCTCTTTTATAAGATCAAACTGAGACATCACTTAATCTCTCCTAAAAGTCTTTTACATCCTTACTGTTCCCCCATGACAGTTCCCACACCAACTCAACCTAACGTTGAACCCGGATTATTGAACCAAACGTACATCGGCTTAAATCTTTTCAATACTATCCTTAAAACAACAACTAACCAGGCCGAACTTGAACAATCATGGGCAGCCATTGAACGAGACATAACTATTCAGGAACAATTCAAAGCCAGACAACCCCAACGAATATATCTCCCTTAGATTCTTTCTCCGAAGGTTGACATTTCCCCTTCTCCTTATCCTGACCACTTTCGGATGCCTTGATACTGTACTTTTGACCCTTAAGTACAGACTCAGGAACAACATGTCCCATGTCTAGAATCTCCTTGATGGCCTTCTCTATCTCGTATTTATACTTCTTGGGATGCCTATAGGGTGTGGTGATAACAGGATTAGCCCCTGCTTCTAGCTCAATGATGTGCTCAAACCCCCTGTCTGGTGGCACACCTGGAGGAATCGGCCCAAACACTTTATGGTGCTCGTATGGATTCTTTTGATCTCTGGTGTGTAATGCACCTTTCCTTTCTCATCCACCCATGTTGAGACCTTACATTCCGCTGCGTATACAATTTCTTCCCTTCTGAATATGGCTTCCATCCTCTTGGCTGTGACCACTCTGGCAGAGTTACCTGTCAGGCCTCTGAGCACAACCGTTCGTCCTCCTTCCTCCACAAAGGACATTTCCATGGTCTTGTAATTTGTGGTGATGGGTCCTAAAGTGCTGAGCCACTGCACCCCTAGGATGATTTTGGTATTGGGAAGATCCATCACATACACATCTTGAACTAACTCATGCCTTCCCAAGGTGAGTTTCATACCTGGTATGTATCTGTTACAGGGCATAGTACTACCACCTGCTACCTCCACTTTGAATCCTTCAAACTCTACTGTAGGTATGTGCCTCCTCTTCAGTGATGTTGCATCAATGAAATTGTGGGAAGCTCCTCCATCAATCAAAACCGACACTCTTTGTCCTTGTAAGACCCCTCTCATCCTGAAGGTGTTCAACTTGGGTACTCTGCTGATAGATGCCAACGTATCCTTCTCTCCAGCCGCACAGTCTAGTTATGGAACCTCCTCTTCTGTTGCCTCTAATGTTTCGGCCTCTATGTTTTGTATCTGACCATACTCATCCTCTTCTTTTTCATCTGAAGTGACCTCAATGTAATGTACCTGTCCTCGTCCCATGCACTTGTGTGAGGGATTCCATGGCTCCTTGCATGTGAAGCAGAGTTGCTTCCTTCTCAGTTCCCTCCTGGTGTTGTCATCTAATCTCCCACGACCCTTGTCATAACCCTTAGGGTCACGTCCTCCCTGGTTTATTAGAGGCCTTTGATCTCTTCCACCATTGTTAAGAGGTGGTCTGGGTATGAATTTTTGTTTAGCAGTTGGACCCAGATCCCTCGTCTTCCAAATGGCTTCCTGTAGGCTAGTAGGCTTAAAGGCCTTAACCCAACCCTTCAAGGGTTCCATCAATCCTTCTGTAAAGAGAATCATGAGCCTGGTTGGGGACATAACTTGCACCATCACTGTCAACATATGGAAATCATCAATGTATGCCTCAACCGTACCTGTTTGCTTAAGTTGGGTGAGCTCCCGGAACTGTAACTCAGGATCTCGTAGATCAAATCTATCAATGAGCCTCTAAGTGAATTCTATATAGGATATAATATGGTTGTGGCCGAGTGTGGTGAGCCCATGGTACCACCAGTTGTGGGCCTTTCCATCCAAGTACATAGTGGAAAACTTGATGGCCTCCATCTCTCTCATGGGGTTAAGCTGCAGGTAAGTATCCAGCTTCTGCACCCATGCTTGTGCTAGCATCTTAGCCGTACCATCAAAGTATGGAATCTCTATCTTCCCTGCCATTCGCTCAAACTCAAAGCTTCCCCTGTGGTTCGTCCTAGGCTGGTTTCTGAACCTGAGTTGACAATACTGGTCTAGGGACATCTGTCTTTGAACTTTCATATCCAAGTTGTAGTATTCCTTGGTACTCCTGGCTAATTGTTCCACAAAATCTTCAACATGTTCATGCTGCCCTTGCTCATCTATGAATGTGGGCATGTATGGTCTAGGGTTAGCTCTGCTACCTGAGTGTTGGCCTAGCGGTTCATCCATGAACACTAGCACGTATGGAGTATGATTGGTCCTGCTACCCATCTGCCCATGGAACGTGCCACCTCCAAGACTTCCTTCGGATCCCGATGCTTTCTCTGGGTTATATCTGACTTCCTCATGGGTTCCACTGGACCCTACAACCTCCTTATTCCCATACATATCAGGATATTTAACTCGATGGGTTACTTGCATCAAAAGGTCAGTTATCCTAGTTTGGTTCTCATTCATTTTCTGTAGATTCTCATCAACTTTCTTCAAGGTTTCAGAGATTTCGACCTGTCCCATTCAGTTGGTTTCCTGATACTCATCCAACTGTCGGACCAATGTGCTTTCTGTGCGGTTCATGTTTTGCTAGAACTTACCAAATTCGGCTACTAAGAGAGCCAAGCCCTGAGGCTCATGGTCGTCTCTTGACCCTTCCATTTATGCCTCTGTTTCACTGTTGTTTTTCTTCCTCCGATCCATAACAATTCCCCTGTACTTCTGCATGCACCGATCTCTCCACAGGTTTGGAGGATCAAGGCTCTGATACCACTGTAATGATCCCAAGCCAAATTCTTTCTTGGAATCACTAACTACTACTAATTTATTAAGTGCATACAAGATTCATCAACACATGGAGATCAAAATATATTCAAGACGTAGAAGCACAAGAAAAGATATGACCTTTTTATTATGAGCAATGTAAGATCAATACAATAGATGGCCGATCTGGCATAAAACTCAGATGGTCGTACAAGAAATAGATATGAGCTGCTACAAAATGCTCTCGACAATACAAAATAAGCCTCCAAAGGCTGGATATACAATGAAGACTGAATCAAGCAGATCTGAGTCGTACTAATGTTCAACCTCCAAGCTAGAAAGTGCCACGTCCTGCTAGAATGTTGAAGCCCTCAATAATTCTGCCCTGCTACCAAAAGTGTCCAATCATCCCGAGAAATATGCCAAATGATAGATCGGGCAACTGTAAGGACAACCCAGATGTCCAAATTCCCAAATCCACTCTCAAACCCCATAGATCTGAATTTCCCACTGAATGGGGTGCCCCACTGGATGAATAAAACCCTAGTTGGTTCGGCCCTGATGAAGGAGGCCTCCAAATGCTCTGAAACTCTCCAAGAATATAGATTAGGCTATGAGAATTGCGTGGGAGAAGTTTCAGACTCAGATCTCAAGAAGATCTCCCTAGATCTGAGTTTTATTGAATCACAAGACGTCCCCTATAGCTCCAAGATGTCCCAATCTGCAGACAAATGTAGAATGATGATAACCCTCCATAAAAGCCTTCAAACTGATGGTCCTTCCCCTGCAAACAAAACCCAACTGTGGGAATGGCCCCAGGCCCTCAGGATAAGATGGATCGAACCTCCCTCTAGATGATGGTGCACCCTTGCTGGAAACACAAGAACAGTACGACCTACTACCTTCTGAAGCACTAGATGGATATGGGCTGAGACTAGAATGGTGTGGAGGAGTCTTTCATCCCTGAGACCAAGCTGCGGAACAAGGTGAGTGGATATTTCACCACTGAGTTGCTCACAAGGGTTTGTACAGCAAAACCCCCAAACTAAATGCTCAAGAGCAATAGAAAATGCTAATCCAAAACCAGAATGAGTAATATTTGCACCCTAGCCTCTTACTTATACTTTTCCTTCTAATTCTCTGTTGAGTTAGGTTAACTCCCAGGGTTAATCTTCTATTCTTCTGTTGAGTTATCTTTTACTCCTTTATCCTTTTCCTTTCTTAAGTCAACTTAAAAATATAACTTTTAACTTCTTGACTTTCCCCCCTTCAATGTGAGACTATGACCTAGTGGGGGTGCTCAGGCCACTGAGTCTCCTCATCACCTCTCTAAGAGGTGGGGGACATTACAAGGAGCATGTTATTTACAATTGCCATGATTTAACCTTGTCAGTAATCCTTATGATCGATTACCTAGCCACATATATGCAAGAGATATTTTAATGGTAGCATGATCAAAACAAAGAAAAACAACCTATGAAAAGATCCTAAAGTGTAACAAAGGGAAAGAAGTTATATGTTTGAGATATGATAAAGGACTATATGCAAGTTCAAATGGAAAATTTAAGGGATACTAGTGTTAGTCCTAACTATTATGCTATTGTTGGTTAATGGACTATGCAAATTTCATTATATTTTAATGGAGGCTCATATAGAATTTTAATATGTATTATGGCATGGAGTTATGGCAAGGGTTAACGTGTAAGTTATATTGGGTGGTGCACTATGCAATGGATATCATCGTAGATTTCACGATGGTTTGGAATTGAATAGGCATTGGTTATATGATTTAATTTTTGGTGAATGTGATGCTTATTGGGTTGTCTGGTACTTTGAATTGAATGGGCCAGGTGATGGAAGCGATGTGCATTTACTACACGTCACTCCATACTTTCCCTATAACCCGTCACCCTAACATTTTTCCATTGTTTCATTTTTCTCTCTATTGGTTGTGAAGCTCTGCATTTTCAGGCTCTTGGAAGAAAGAAGGCTCGGCCAACTCGCCATTTAAGCGTTTTGCACATGTATGATTCTTTTTCTCTCCATCCATGATGTATTCTCTATTGTATGAACCAAATTATGGCTCAATGATGCTTGGATTCAGTTTATTCTTGAGAATTTTGACTGTGTAGATGTGTGTTATGGCTCTTTGTGATGACTGTAAAATGTTTTGGATTGCTGCAGGTAAATAATTGGGTATTTTATGTTTCACATTGGTTGTTTTCTCAATCAGTTTAGTATCATGATGGGTATCTGTGGAATAATAAGTGAACTGTGGTACAATCTGGCTCTGTGTTGATGATGGAGGTTTTTTTTTTGTGTATTACTACTATTAGTTAATTTATTCCCTCATAATCATGGTGGTAACTCTTATCTAGTCGCAGAGGAATTGCCAACAATTGATGTGTTCATTCTTCAAACCTTGAGTCATAGTCATTGGCCCATTCTTACTGTCTTTTCACCGAAGTATCCCAATATCTAGTCTTGGTTGGCCCTAATGTTAATACATCCCTGTATGGTTGTGGATTGATACAAGTTCTATCTGAGAATTCTATAAAAAGGACGAGTTTGTCCTCATTGGTGTTGTTTTGAAGTGGTTCGACTCTTAAGTATTGTAAAGGGATGTTATATCTCTATTTTTTTTTTATGACTGGCACTATTAAATTAACCCTCTCCTCTCCTCTGCAAGTGTTAAACACACCATGTGCACTGGTTTATTTTACTCTTCTTGTATTTTCTCTCCTCGAGTGTTGATCATTGGTTTCATCCAGGACTTGAAGTAATAAGCAAGGTTGTGTGGCTCACTGCTGTGTCTTTTTCGAAAGGTATTTTTTCCTGTGGCTGATATAAGTCTCGGAATACCTTCAACTCTTTGTGTTGTTGTTTAAATATGAACAAACTCTTGTTGCTTCAGTGCATTTTATTTTGATAGAGCTTGATGTAGAATCCATTGTCTATGCTCACCTCGAGCACCTTTTGGGGTTGTCTAGTATTGGGTATCAATGAAATGGTTATGGAGGTATTTAAAAAACATTCTCTATCATCGAGTCTATGTCTCGTCCTTATATGGTTAATTTTTTTTAAAATGAAACAAGAACTTTCATACAGTCAAGGGTTGTCTTACTTTTCATTATGGTTTCGCTCACTGTGTTTTTACTAGCATTGTCTTGATTGAAAATGGAAACACCTATGTAGTTTTTCTAATCTCGATCAGGGTTCTGGAAAGTTTAAAAAATGATAGTTGTGTAGTTGGTTCTATTCGCTTCATATGTTATATTGCAACATCGCACATACTACAATTTTTTTCGAAGGAATTTATATCCACATTCGTAAGGCGTGGGTTATATGTTTTGATTGGATGTTGTTTTTGTGTTTGATATCATGAAGACTGTGTATAATCAGGCATATATTTGAAGTTTGTTCACGGTTGACAAGAGACCTATGTATATTTTAATTGGGCATGGTTGTTGATTGGTAGACAATGGATGTTGATTATTATCATGGTGCATTATGGATTATCAGGGATAGATGTAGAGCATATTGTTGTGTGTTTTTTTTATTATTTTTAAAAGGAAAAAAAGAATGAAAGAAGGGATCAACGTTTTGTTAAACATGATTGTTGAATCAAAATTCTTTTTATATATAATTTATGATTGCAAAGACTATTATGAATTAAAGGAATCATGGGAAATTTTATTATTGGAACAACAACAAGTTAGGTATACAATTGAGAAAAAATTAATGTTGGTGCCTTTTGGATTGATTTTAATATAGAGTTATGATTATTGATTATTTAATTTGATTTATTAACAATATCCATCAAATTCCCTATCATTTTCTCACTTTTTCGCTCATTGTGAATCCCTTCAAAATCCCAGATTCACTTTGCATGCCATGTTATTAAAATTAAATTAAAATTAAATGGAAACTTTCTATTACAACAATTAAAAGATGACACAAATATGGGTCACCGTTGATTCAATTTTGTTATTGTAACATAGTTGATTGTTTAATGATTCGTTGATAAGTAATCATGCTTTTAATCTCTTTCATTTTATCACTTTTCTACTCAATACAACCCCCTTAGATATCCCAAAACCCTTATTCAACCCCTGCTCATTGACAAGTATTAAATGAATTTTATGGATTGGATTTCATGGGTCTGATGTGATTACTGAGCCAAACTTTGTTTCATATTAAAGATATGTCATGTATGGTTTGTTTAAGAAGCTAGTTGCTAATAAACGATGCATACAAGATGATCTTCATTAGGAGAGGAATCCATGGCCGAAATAAAAGGGGAAAAGGGAATTGGAACAAAGGGCCTAGAAGGCCAAGATTCTCGATACATTTTGATGCAAATCCACAAGAGTTAAACCATCTCTTCCAAGTTGGATTTTTCAATTGAATTGGACAAGGGGCAGTCCAACTAAGGCCAGAAAGGCCTCCCTTCTAACCCCATCTTTTCCCTGGTATCCCTATCCCCCCTCATCTTTCATTACAACTTGAAGTCCCTGAGAATGACGGATGGCAGGAGATTGTTCACCCAAGAGTATCCCAACATCATGGATGGCCCAATTTGTCTCTACCTTCTCCTCCTCCACCGGTTAACCCAAATGTCGAAATTTCCTCTACCCACTCACCTGTATAGTCCTCCCACGCAAGAAAAATACTCAAAACCAAAGCCCACCACACACATGACAAAGGAAAATTTGTTGTTTCCCCCTCCTCTCCCTTAAGTGATTCAACTAAATCTGTTTCATCCTCCATGCACTTGAGAGATGGATGTTCTCATGTCACCAGTGAGATCAAGCATAAAGGATCCACATAGACTAAGGCTAGTTCAAGAAGGTCAAAAGGAGACATCATAAACAAAAGGAAAATTTCCTCCCAAAGTGGAAAATACAATTTTTTATGATATATATTACTGATTTGTTGAGAACAATTAACGACTGAATTTTTTGGACAACATACTATTTTTGCATATTTTGGATATTATATGTTGGATAGGGTTTAAAATATCATTGGTATTTAATTATGAAAATGATTATGCGAGCCGAGAGTCGCTCGGACGGAAACCCTACGCTGCCTGGCAAGGGTTTGAAGAAGCCGAGTCTGCAGGTGCGAAAACTGTAGAGGTTCGCAGGCCCCTCCTCTAGTAGGGTGTGAACCTCTATTACTCACCCTTATGCAACTTCCCGGATGCACATTCTCGCAGGCTTCTTTCCTTTGGGGAGCGATCAACTTCCACTGTCCGAGAAGTCTCGTTCTGAAGCCGTAGATCGTTGGAGAGGGGTTTGTATGCACTCTAGAAGGGTGTTTGCCAAAAAGAGGCACGCACTTTCCTGTGCTGCAGTGGAGGCGGATTGCTGGTGAAGAGGAGAGAAGTGAACGTTGGGATTATTTGCATGGATATTCGTTTGCATGCATGATATAATCGTGCCATTCCTCGTTGCGCCCTCAGACGAAGCCTGACAGATCAGATCAGAGCTTTTAGATTATTGGGAGCATTCCCGCGCACCTCCATGGATGTAGAGCTCCAACTGAGCCTCTCCAATGGAATCCAGCGGGGGTTATGCCCCTCCTCTCAGCCCACCCCCGAAGATCTCTGCATTGAAAGCATTAATCGCCGCATCCACAAAACGCCCTCTCACGGCAAGCCAGCAGAAGTTCGTTAAGAAATTAGACTCGATACCCACGGTAGCTCTTCCGGAAGAAGAGACATGCAAAGCGGCTCTGAATCTCGCCGAGAGAGGGTTAATAGGTGAGTTCACAGTCCTCTGGCCGTCCCCAAAATCGGTAGAGGACTGGACACAAAGAAACTAGTCACCCTTGATTAAAGAAGGGGTCAAGAGTTATTTTGTGGGCAAGGGGTTCTTCATATTCATCTTCGAAAGTTCAGAGGACAGAAGCCTAATCTTCAGAAATGGCCCTTACTTCATGGGTCCTCAAGGCCTGTACTTAAACAAATTGTCTCCCGACTTTGATCCCTCTCAGGATGTTCCTTCTGCTGTTCCGGTGTGGGTGCGTCTCCCTCACCTGCCCCTTCACTGCTGGAACCAAAAAACCTTCCAGATCATCGGCGATGCACTCGGAAAATACATATATCAAGCATCAAGGAAAGATCAATTCTCATGCGCTCGAATCTGCGTCGAAGTCGACCTAGAAGAAGGCCTGCCTGAAGCAATCAATCTCACCGTTGCTGGGTGGACTCACATCCAGGAACTGGATTACGAGTAGCTTCCTTTCAAATGCAGACACTGCCATGGTCATGGTCACTTCGCAAAGCACTGCAAGAAAAGAGCATAGGAGCAATGAGACAATACAAAAGAGGATCAATGGACAGTAGTACAAAAGAACAAGCATCAAAAAAAGGGAAATGGCAAAAGGCATACTGCAGGAGCCCCAGGCAGTTCTAAGAGCAATCAAGCAAATGAAGCAGCACCGAAGGAACAAGAAAACACATAGAACATCTCAGCAGGAGCGACCCAGGAAAAGAAGGTACAAATAGAAGCCCCTCCACCCAACAAAGAAGGGGAAGCAACTATACATATAGAGGCTACACAAGACAGTCCCCCCAATCCTACTTATGATGAAATAACAAAGAAAAAACAAATGGATAGCGCGGGTTCTTCAGAGGATGAAACCTTTGAACGTTCCTCCAAAAGAGCAGGCAGGAAATCCCTCAAAGAATTAAGGGAAGAGGAAGCAGAGAGACTCAAAGTATAAGGAAGTCAATCCACCATAGAAATTTCCATGGGCAGAAATACCAGATCAAGGCCTTCAAAGGGAGGCCCTTCTCCCTCCTCTTAAGTAAACCATGAAGCTCACCTCTTGGAATTGCAGAGGACTTGGGAACGCCTCCAAAGCTGAAGTAGTCAAGGACCTCCAGAAAATAGAACCTTCAAACATCCTCTTGCTCCAAGAAACAAAGATAGAAGACCGAATGCTTCTAGACATCAGCAAATCAAAGTGGAAGAAGAGTGCTGGCAAAGCAGTAAGTTCAAGGGGATCTTCCGGAGGGCTGGCAACTCTTTGGACAGAAGATGCATTTCTGCTTAACAAATCCTATGAAACCCAACATTGGATCTTCACGGAGTTGACACATAGTGCAAGTAAGTTGACTATCTCACTCTTTAATCTTTATGTCCCTGTCATGTACTCCGAAAAATGAGAATGCTGGGCCTCTCTCTCAGCATTTTTAGATCAGCACAATCCAAGCAACATTATCCTAGCAGGTGACCTAAATATAGTTCTGAAATCAAAAGAGAAAAGGGGTGGCTCCAATAGTAGAGACCCGATGCTGATCTTTGTGGAAGAAATTCAAAAGCAATGGGACCTTTTAGACTTCAGTCCCATATGTGGCCTCTACACTTGGTCAAATAATAGAACTGGGACAGAACATATTTCTGCTCGGCTGGATAGATTTTTGGTCCAAGGCTCCCTCATTATGGACAAAAAGATAATCAAAACAAAAATTTTGCCCAAGATGACTTCTGACCACAAGCCGATCCAGTTGCTCCTCGAGGAGGAAGAAGATCTAGGGCCCCTTCCTTTCCGCTTCAGCCCCTCATGGATAGAGAGAGAAGGATTTTATGAAAATGTAAAAGAAGCCTGGGCCAAATCATTCTCAGGATCCTCAAGCTTCGTGTGGGAACAAAAATTGATGGCCACAAAACAAGCTATGAAGCAATGGATAAAGAACCCAACTCCTACTACAACCAGCACAAGGAAAGAAGCAGTGTACTCTTTGGAGACCTTGCAAACAGAAATGGAAAACAAAGAGATTACAACGGAACTCTTGGAACAAGAAACAAAATTCCAATCTGCAACTTACCGATCCCTCCGAAAAGAGGAAGAATACTGGAGAATCAAGCCCAAGAGTCTATGGTTAAAGGTAGGGGATCAGAACACCTCCTTCTTCCACAGACAATATAGAGCTCGACTGTCAAGGAATCACATCTCATAAATAAAGACAGCAGAGGGCCATGTCAGCAAAGGCTTCACCCAAATCAAAGCTGCAGCAGATAGCCATTTCATAAACCTGTTTAGTGAAGGAACCCAGGCCACTGAAGGAGAAATCGCAGAATTCCTTGCCAACATTCCTCACCTAGTCAGACCGGAAGACAATGCTGCCCTCACCAGAGAGGTAACAGAGGAGGAAATCATTAAAGTCATCTGGTCCATGGGCTCAGATAAGGCTCCCGTCCCAGACGGATTCACGATCCATTTCTATAAAGTCTGCTGGAACATTATCAAAAGAGACCTTCAAAAAATGATAAAGGGGTTCATGAGAAAAGCCAATATTGGTGGAGGAATCAACTCCACTTATCTAGCATTAATTCCCAAGGAATCCAATCCAGAAACTTTTGCCAGATTCCAACCCATTTCACTTTGTAACGCATCTTATAAAATTCTGGCCAAATTGTTAGCAAGCAGGATCAAGCCTATGCTCAAGAGGCTGATCTCCAGCCCCCAAGCAGGCTTCGTGGAAGGCAGAAACATTCTCGACAATGTCATTCAAGTTCAGGAGACACTCCATTCCAGCAAAAAGCGAAAAGAAAAAGGTATGTTGATTAAATTAGATATGGCAAACGCATTTGATATAGTCAATCGTTCTTTCCTCATCAAGGTCCTCCTCTCCTTCGGCTTCTCGCCTCATTTTGTTCAGCTTATAAATGCCTGCATCGATAACCCTTGGATTTCCCCCCTTGTCAATGGGCGTCCCTCTAATTTTTTCCAAGCCCGGAGAGGCATCAGGCAGGGCTGCCCCCTCTCTCCCTTCCTGTATATCTTAATGGCTGATACTCTTAGCAGAAAACTCTCAGCTGAAAGAATAACTGGCTCTCTTCCTGGTCTAAAATCCTCCCCAGATGTCGTTCCTCTGAATCACGCACTCTTTGCAGATGACTCACTGCTCCTCGGAGGTGCGTCCCCCATAATAGCCAAAGCTTTTGATTTGGTCCTAAAAAGCTACTGCAGAGTCTCTAGCACCCTTATCAATGAGAGAAAGAGTGAAATCTTTAGCTGGAACACAGGTCAACAAGAGCTCAATATTATCATGAACATCCTGGGATTCATAGGACATGCTAGCTGGGACCTGATAAAATATCTCGGCCTTCCCATAACAAATGGATCCAACAGAAGGACGCTCTAGACGGACATCATTTGCAAAATTAAATCAAAGATTGCAGCACTGGGCGGATATTGGTTAACCAACGCAGGAAAAGTCATACTAATTAAGTCACAGTTGGTCGCGCTTCCAATTTATCAATCTGCATTCTTATTTGCACCCAGAAACGTTATGGATCAGATTTCAAAATTTTTTAGGGATTTTCTTTGGCAAGGTGGGAAAGGAAACGAAAACAAAATGCATTTAGCAAATTGGGATTTGGTCCGACGCCCGACAGCAGAGGGGGGCCTCCAAATCCGAGATCCTTCCCTTGTAAATCTAGCAATGGGAGGAAAATTACTGTGGAAAATGGCACGCGTGCCCAAACATCTGACCAGCACCACACTTCTATCCAAATATGAACGAAACGCGTCCTATCGAAAGCTGCAATTCGACCCCACAGTCAACAACATGCAAGTTTGGAAACTATGCTGCAAGAGTAGCACATTTTTTAACAAATCTCTGTACAGAGTGCCGGGTAATGGTAAGTGCATTCACCTGTGGCAGGAAAAAATAATGCGAAGCGATCCATTGGAGGTGAATCAAGACATAGCCGACATCATAGAATGGCTAACTCATGCAGGCAAAAATAGACTCTATGATCTCTCGATGTGGGACAGTCGGGGAGATTGGGCCGGTTGGGACCTTAACGACATTCCAGATTGGCTAACATCACAAAAAAATATCCTTGTGGAATTGTTGGAAGGATGCACCCCTAAAAATCGCCAGATGAGGGACAGCTGGGCCTGGGGTCTGTCAGGCACTTATACCACAGCAGCTCGATACAAATCTCTTCAACATTCAAAGGACAGTAGTCACCCTCCAGCCTTCTGGAAGTTAGTTTGGGACAATTTAGCCCTCCCCAAAGTGAATTTCTTCTTCTGGACGCTGGTGCAAAATAAATTACTCACAGGAGACAATCTAGAAAAAAGGAATATTGCAGGGCCTCATAGGTGTGAGCTATGCCGAAGAAACCTTGAAATAGCCCAACACTTATTCCTGGAGTGCAAATTCACCAAGGAAGCATGGAGACTTTCTCTTCTAGACCTGCAGATTTCAGCCTTCCCTCAGAGCACAGTTGTTGCATTGTTCGCCTCTTGGAACAATATCTATCCTCATAGCATTCCCAACAAATCCTTCTGGCGGAAAATTTGGACAGAAATCCCCAAATTCGTTTGCTGGCAGCTATGGTTGGCTTGCAACGACCAAATTTTCAATGGAAATACTCTCTCCCCTCTTCAGGTTGCAGTCAAAGCTAAAGCACTCCTCTTGGAAACAACCCAACATCAGTACTTCAACGAAGATCCTCTGCTCCGTCCTGAAGAAAGGAGATGGCTTGGCCCATTGGAGGCCTCTCCTCACAAGCTCCTCCTCACTCCTCACACAACAAATCCGGAGTGGAGAATAAGAGAACCCGAGGATAGCTTCACAAACTGGTGGAAATCCAAAAACCTCACTACAATTTTTTTTGACGGGGCCTCCAAAGGAAATCCTGGGAACACAGGCGCTGGAGGGGTCATTTACTCTTCGGATGGGATCTTAAGAGATTGCTTCTACTGGGGTCTAGGTCAGAAGACCAACAACCAGGCAGAGATCCTTGGCCTTCTTAAATCTTTCCTAATAGCAAGAGAAAAGGGATATAAAGACCTCCAAGTCTTTGGAGACTCAGAGCTTCTTATAAAAAAATTAAACACGGAAGACCTCTTCAACAATGTTAGTCTCAATAAAATTCTGGGTAGATTGAAAAGACTCCTTCACGAATTCACCTCCTACAAGTTCTTCCATATTCTTCGAAATCTGAATGGAGAAGCGGACCAGATGGCAAACAAAGGATGCACCCTCACGAAAGGGCATATTCTTATCAATGATGATAACAACTATCAAATTCCTTAAAAAATTGTAACAATGAAGATGAAAATGCTGGCTATCTTCTTTGTAAATGGGGCTACCTAGGCAAAGACCCCTCCTATCTCTTTTAAATAAATAAAATCTATAACCATTACAGTTAAAAAAAAAAAAATGATTATGCGAGCCAGAAGGAGGGATGTGTTTGATTGATTGACTAGTTATGTTTATTTTTGTTAAGAAATTAAAAGGGAGTCACACGGGGTCCCACCTACTAGATATTATTTATTAAAAGACCCTTATTATTATTATTATTATTATATTAATTCTTTCCCTAACTAAAATTTAGTTGAGTTTTAACTAACTTAACAGAAAGAAGTAGTTGAACTACTTCAACTAATTTGATATGCATAAAAGAAAAATGAAGAGGAAGGACAAAAGGATAATAGAAGGAGAAAGCATACTAAGGTTTTCTCTTGATTTTTATTGAGTTAGTTCATTTTTCATTCATTATTCAATTCATTAAAAGCCTAATACTCTTTTATGACAACATGGTCCTATTGTAGACAACAAGATTCAAAGTTGAATTACATCATTCAGACACTTGTTTTCATAGGTGTTGATCTATCTTTGATAGTTTTTGTAGACTTGTTTGTTTATGAATTAAATTTCATGAATGACAAAGGATATTGTGTAGAGTCGACCAGGGAACAATCTGTGCCAAGATGATCCAACTTTTAAATTTCAGTTTTTTACTTTCTGTCAGAAGTCCTTTTGTATGGTTTTCATCGGGGACATCTAAGTTTGACTTTGGTTCAAAATCCCTCAGGGATTTTTGTAAAGAGAGCGATTCTTTTGATTTCTTGGAATGAAATAAGTGATTTATATTCTGTCTCATCTGTCTTAATATGTGACTTGGTATTTTTTCTTTTGTCTCCACATTTACTTTTGCATATTTTATATTCAGAAAATTATATAAAACGTTGAATTTGCAACAATCTTCTATTTTTGAAAAATCATTCTAAGCCCTTGTAACTAATACTTGTGGATTAGGAAACAATGTTTGAGGCTATAAACATAGGGTGATATTCCCATCTATATTTCCTTAGCCAAGGAAGATATGAAAATGCTTGAGTAAGATTATTTCATATCTTTTCCTCAACACTCTATCTGCATCCAGTTGCACATTTTTTAGAAAAAGGTAAGTATTTTATCTCTATTCAATATATTTATTTATGGGTTTAAATTGTTATGCATAAACTTTGTGGTTTTGAGTAATTACATGTTTCTATGTGTAGTTTAATTATCTTCATTCATGTTTATTGTAACTTTTGTTATATACATGGACATTTTATCCTTTTCTATTTTTTTTTCTAATTAATGGTATAAAAAAAATGTTTTTTTTATGGGTTATTAGTCGGGGTGCTATAAAAATCCCCCAATTCAATGGAAAACATGTGGTATTTCCAACAATAATCACCAGTGTGAAGGAAATCATTTTCAAAATGACCCCACATTTCATGGAACCTCCATTATCAATCATGATCTGAATTTTTTTGACTACATGAATGTAGAAATAGGTCTCCTCATAAACTTTTTGATGAATAAAGTTACATGTGTTGCCATGGTAAACAAGGATAATGACTTTAAGATGCTTGATAAAAGAAATTTATTTTATATTTTGGTGCACTAAAATACTAGTGAGAGCATGTAGAGAGATGAGGGGTTCGACCTTGGTTTGATCATAGGCATGACTATTATCATATAGTTGGGGAAATGATTCGGGAGGGGAAGAATTACCATGATATTTTGAGATGTCCTAAAAACTAGCCATGAAAAGTTTTTGATCCTTACATTTGTGCCCTGAAAATGTTTTTGATAAAAAATGTAGTAAAGTCCTTTAAGTTGTCATTTTCCCATCTCTTCCCTGGTTAATTTTTGGACCTTGAGAGGATGAGAGGGAAGAGAATGGGGAAGGGATGGGGGATAAAGGGAGGATTTATTATTTGAGTAGCGACCACTTATTATGCTTCCTTGGATCTTTTAGTGGCTTCAATCCATGACTTAGTGTAATACAATAGGACATGAGCACGTATGCCATCCTTCATACCACTAATAAAGAATTTACAAAAGAAGGTGTCTAACATGCCTTCAGTTTGGAAAGTTAATTTCTAAAAAAAAATGATGTAGTCTTCAATGGTACTTGACTATTTCATCTTGATAAAATGCACAACATGATGCGTGTGTGTGTCAAAAAATTCATAAATATCTACAAAAAATTGAGTCCAAGAAATTTAACCTCAGTGGGAATTCTTATGTCAATGCCACCATTTCCAATGCTCGGGATCTAAATATAGGACACTAATACAAAAATTCATTAATTCATCAACGACACCATGAAATAATAAATATTGTTCCATTTGAGTGACCCAACTAGTGGGGTCTGAGCTCTCAAATTTAATCACGTTCACTTTAGGAAGGCGTAGATCATGAGAAAAGGATTGAGAATGAAGATCCATGGAATGGGATGATTCAAATACCTCTTGGTGTAAAGGTTTCTCTTTGGATATAGGGCCCTTTAATTTCTCAAAAAGTGATGACACGGTTCACATCTAGGTAGTGATGTTGTCAAGTACAACTATCTTGGAATTAATGGTAGGAAGGTTAGAATTATCCTGAGTAAGATTTTGATTGGTATGTGGTTGCCAAATTCTTGGTTGTAGGTTTCCATATTTGGAGGGTGGACAAGTAATACTGATGGGTGGATAGTAGAAGGGGGAAAGTGGGTCCACACAAAAAGGTTTATTGAAGAGGTGGAAGAATGTGATAAGTGTGAATTTCAGGACCGGGGAATATATGATAGTAGTCTTAGCACTGAGCGTCACCCTTAGATTACAAGAGGAAAATCCCAATACCCATCAAAATGTTTGTGGGCGTAGGTTTATGAGTGGAGGTCAAATGGACAAAAATCAATACAAGAATGATTTTAACACAGAAACTGGACTAGCAATGCACAGGTAAATGAGGTCCTCATTAACTTCGATTAGTGGTTTGAGTTTAAGGGTAAGCATAAGGAAGACTTAGTGAGAGAGATGAACAAATTTTCCATGAGCATCCGACCTTCAAGAATCTTGGTGAAGAAAAAATCAGGCTCAAGAGCACTCTTGAACTCAAGATTGAGATAATGAAATATGTCACAGCAACACAATAATCAAACCTACATTATCATATGACTACAACAACTCATCTGGATCCTCCATGCATGAGCATTTCAGCAAAAGGGGAAGTAAGATAACAAAGGAAAATTACTGGAACAGGTCACAACAACATTATAATAAAACCTACATTACAATACAGCTAGGACCCTCGACTGGATCCTCCATGCCCGAGTGTTTCATCACAGTTTACACAAAGTGATGAAAGAAGATGACTTCTATTAATGTGAAAGTCTTAATTTTGATACATAACCGGAGAACAGTTCTGTCATAAAAAATTAAATAGTAGGGAGCTCTGCTCAACCATTCAATGACCATAACAAAATATTGAACCGATCTATTTATACTCAAATCAGTCCACAAATCCTAGGAGTGTGACCTGGCAATCTCAATAAAATCTTTGTGTCTATGTAGCCTTTTGTTAAATTGCGGATGTTTCCTCTTGGCAGACGCAAATTGGGTTTAATATGGACCTGCAGAAAAACTGACCATTGTTGTACCTTGTTGAAGTTCTTGCCTCCTTAGCCATAACTTCCAAGCCTTCCATTTATGGACTAAACTTTGGTTTCATCTACCAGTCCCTACTTCATTAATTAGATCTTCATCAGGATTGGAGCATGGCTGGACGATTGGCGGAAGACCATCTATCACAATCGGATTGGGCATTGAGTAAGAAGGTGGCCCCAAAAGTCAATCCTCGTTCATTGGTTGAACTCTCCTCAGGATTGGAGCAAGGCGAGACAACTATCGGGAGGCCACACATCAATATTGGATATGGCCTCATATGCACATCTGCATTTCGGGGCCACGGGAAGTGGTTTAGGCCCAAACCTCTTTTAAGCCCGAAATGCATCGTCGCTTTCCATGTTGCCACCCTGTAAAACAATGGTTTGGATTTCGGCCCGCTGAAGGCTTTTTAATTCCCGAGCATGTTGCGGCCCCGAAACAATTTGAGACCGTTGATCTGAAATGGACTTGAGATCTGGGTGCGTTGACTACTTTAGCACCCCCACCAAACTTTTAGCTGCCTACTAAACTTGGAGTCCCTCCAACTGCACTTAGAGATAGCGCCAAATCGAACCTATGTAAGGGATATCGATGACTGTAGTCTGCACCTTCTCACCTACGTTCATGTTGTTTTGTGTGATAACCTTTGGCTCCACAAGGGATGGCATGCTCCCTATGAGATAACAAGAACGAGAAGTTCTAGTGCCTTAGATTTTGGATCATGGAGTCTCTTATTTAAAAATAAAATGAAAGGAAATTGTAATTACAATGGTGGAAAACCAATCATGGCTTAAACAAAATATTTCTCCAAAAAGTGCCCATTAATAGGGCTTCCCAAAACTTTGGAATCTTCCAAGCTCTGCAACTTATAGGTGTTATTTTAAAAAACTTTAGAAATCTTGAAGGGACTAATCCATAAGGCTTCAAATTTACCATGTTTTCCTTTGTCTTGCTTGGGGGCATCCCACTTGAGCACCAGATCTCCCAATTGGAAATGGTCCTTGCTTGCCCTCTTGTTAAAGGCTCATTTTATTCTTTGTTGGTAATCTTGAGCTTTATCAAGTAACTTCTCTCTAGCATGTTGTAGTTATTCTAGCTGTTGTATCCTCCTGACCATATCATCAAGTTCTCCTTGGTATTCCTAGAGGAATTTTTCCACAGGAAAGGAAAGTTGAGTAGGAAAGATAAATTCCACCCCATACACAAGATGAAAATGGGAAACACCAAGTGACCTTTTGTTGTGACCCTGTCAGCCCATAATGCAAATTTCAGCTTTGAGTCCCAAGCCTTCTTGTTGTCTTTTAACAGTTTCTTGATGATTTTTATGAGGATTTTGTTAGAGGACTCTGCTAAACCATTTCTTTGAGGGTATTAGGGATTAGAATGGACTAGTGAAAAATTTGATTAATGGTTCATCTCTGAAAGAGGAAACATTGTCTATAACGACCTTGCTTGGAAAGCTAAATCTGGACATGATATCATCAAGGAAACTAATGATTACCTTGTGAGAGACACTCCTTGTAGGGATGGATTCTATCCATTTGGTGCAATAATCAGTGGCACTAAAAATCCACCTGTGTTTACCACTTGAGGTTGGGTGGATCTCTCCAATGAAGTCAAGACCCAACTACTGAAAAGGTCCAAAAATCATTACAGGTTTGAAATGAAAATATTTGAGCTGCTAATTTCTAGAAACTTTTTGACACTTGAAACAAGCTCTAATATTTGCACAAATATTAATAAAAAGGTCGAGCTATAAATACCCATTTTTTAGGATCTTGCAAGTTGTGGTCCTCCAGAAATGATGCCCCCCACACAATCTTTCATGAAAATCGGTCATGGCTCTTTGGGCTTCATGTGGGTCTAAACATCTTAACAGAACACCCACGGGATATTTCCAGCACAAAACCTGATCAATAAGACAATATTTGATTGCTTTGAGTTTTAAATCTCTTACCTTTCTTTTGTCCAACTCATCAGTCGGCCTCAACTTCTGCAGAAAATGTATGATGTCTTTATACCAAGTGAATTTTGTCAATTTGGGGTTGATATAAGAGTCTTTATCAACAATCTCAGTTTGCTTATTTTCTGAGTTTATATTCATGAAATTAACCCCTAAATCCTTGCAGTTTGATTCAATCAACAACCTGTCTAAACCTTGGCCTTTTACCAATTTAGTGGTCTTTATTTTCAGGTCAAACTCTAGAATTTTGGCAATCCATTTGCTTCTCTTCCCATCTATGTTAAGCTAGATCAATATCTCTTTTACTGAGGCTGAGGGGACATATGCAATAATATTTGAGTGTAGAACATAGATTATGAAATCCTTAAGGGATTTTACCAAAGAATATGCCTTCTTCTCCATGATATCATATCTCATTTATGCATCCCTCAATGCTCTACTAAAAAAGGAAATAGGTTTCTCTAACCCCTCTGTATTTCTCAGTAGAAAAACAACAACCAATGTATCAGATGAGGCAAAATAAAATAACAAAAATTCTTTAGAATAGTCAGGGTTGATGAGCACAGGTACTTCAGTCAAAGCCCTATTGATTTGGACAAAATAATTTATTGACTCAACAACCCACTTCACCTTGTATCATTTTCTAAGCATGGTTGTAATGTGCTTAACCATCTTAGAAAATTTAGAAATGAATCTTCTTAGAAAATTGATTTTACCCAAGAAATATTGAACCTCTTTCTTAGATTTGGGAAAATATAAGGCCTGGATGGCCTCTACTCTGCTTGGATCAATTCTTACCCCTTCTGCTGACAGAATATGCCCTAATAATTTTCCCTCTTTCATAGAAAACAAAGATTTCTTAAGATTGAGCAAGAGACCAAACTTTTTTCACTTCAGGAAGACTTTCTTCAGATGATGACAATGCTCTTTATTAGACCTTGAGAATATTGTAATGTCATCCAAATATATGACTACAAATTCATATTTTTCCCCAACAAAGGAAATTTCCATGGCTCGATGGAAGGTTGCTCCTGCATTAATCAATCCAAAGGGAATTTTAGCATACATGAATGTGCCCCAAGGAGTAGTGAAGGATGTCATTTATGTATATTTGGGTAGGACATAGATCTGATTGTAGCCAGAAAATGCATGAACCATAGACATCTTAGATGAACTAGTCACTCTCTGCAAAATGTGCTCCATCTTTGGCAAGGGGTAGTTATCCTTTTTGAAAATCATGTTCAAATTCCTGAAATCTACACATAATATGATTTCCCCATTTTTCTTCCTCACAGACACCATATTAGCCACCCATTCTGAATATCTTAAAGGAATGATGATCTGGGCATCCAATAGTTTTTTCACTTCTTTTTCCATTATAGGCATCAACATGGGATTCATCTGTCTGAGTTTCTTCCTGAAAGGTTTGGCCTCTTCTTTCAAAAATATTTTATTTTCAGTGATGTCGGTGTCATATGTTCTCAAATATTAATACTTCCAGGAAAACACATCAACAAACTCCTTTAAAATCTTGACATACTCAACCCTTTTATCCTTTGATATACTGCTAGACAATTTGACATACTTGGGATCCTCATATGTTCCTAAATTGCATTCAGACACATCAGAACCTTCTGTTGAACCTTTAACCTTCACAATGACATCATTTCTGTCAAAAAATATCTCCAAGGGGAGAAGTCCCTTTGGAATATGGTTACTTGGCAACTGAACAATATGGTGGTCAACAATTTTATTCAAAAAAATATCAACATGGGGTTTTTTTTCAGTATCCTGATCCTGATCAATATGTAAATCAGAAAATTCATCCATAGTCTCAAGACATATATTTATCTCAAGATCATCCTCAAAAACCTTCCAATATTTGACATTTTCAGGTATAGAGGGTCTATACTTTATTTCCACCTCATACTTGAGCTTGGGGGGAAAAGGAATCCTGAACTTACTTGTTGAAACAACCAAGGAATTTTCCACAGTGTTCTTCTCTCTTGGAACAAAAGAGATATTAAAATCCAAGAAGAAACTATCAACAAGATCCTAGACTTCATTTATGTAGGCCCTTAACCTGGGGTGCTTAGCTTGATGTTGATTTTTGACTTAATGAACAATCAAATCAGCATCTCTAAATATTGATAGCTCCTCAATATTCATGTCTTTGGAAGCTCTCAAACCCAAAACAAGAGCCTCATATTCTGTCGCATTGTTTGTTGCTTCAAATTCAAGCTTGTAAGACAAAGATATGGTCTCTTGGGAAGGCGAAATGAAAACTACCCCAGCACCAACACTTACCTTAGAAGAGGCTCCATCAAAAACGATTTTCCAAATGGAGGTATTGGGAGGAGGGTATTCATAAGAGATGATGGGATTCTTTCTGATTTTAATAGGTGTTTGAGGAGCATCAGTGAGTTGTAACATGTTGGTTCCTAAATCAGTATCAACTACAAAAATGGTGTGTTTGGTAGGTTTTTCTTTGTCACTGATAATGTAAGAAAGTTGTACTTCCCTATAAATCCTTCTATGTTCTCCCCAAAACAAAGGAATGGTGGCATATGAAAGATCCATATATAAATTCCCCCCTAGTATTTTGATCCAAGATCTAGACAAAAGCATCCCAAACTTAGGGGGACATCAACCACCACAATATCCATGAACACTCTTTTCATTGGCAACTGGAACAAGGAAAAAACCAATTCTTTGATAACCCTAAGTCACTTCACCTTCCTAGAATCAAATGATTACATGTCATGGTAGGTTTTTGTAACCTCCAACCCAAGCTCATCCTTGATAGTCTTAGGAATGATATTGTGAGATTCCCATGAATCCATCAAGCAGTTGTTCAACACCTTATCATGAATGTTCAACGAGGTATAGAAAGGAGGGGAGGATTCATCCCTATATTCTACCAAAGGCCCTAATATGACATCTAGTTTTTCATATTGGAGGTTGACTGATTCTATGGAATAAGATCCAAGTCTAGGATGCAATACTTTGGAGAGGTACCTTTTGAAATCCTCATTTTAACTAGCTCCAAGAAAGGTACATGAATTTTAATCTTTTGAATATCATTCTCAAAGCTAAAAGAAGAGGGAGGCTTCGGAATCTACTTCACTTATAGGATAGGGATCTTAAGCACTACCTGGGGGTTTTGTGGCTCTTTTTCTTTGCTTCTAGTTGCCACCTCCTTAACAGGATGCTCCGTTCTAGTAGGTTGATCATGAATGTTAGGATTTCCCTCTTTCTTCTTGGACTTGAGGTTGTATCTATTTGCATTGCCATTGGTCCTTTCCCCTTTTCTCAGCTCATTTAGTTGGATTCCCATAAGAGCCTCTTCATATGATGATTGTTTTAGATGAGGAGATGAAGAGGTGTCACCAAGACAATGGATTTCAAGATCAATTTCTTCTTCCTCTCCTTCTTCATCAATAACCAAGTTATTTTGTAGAGGAGATTGTATTTTTTTATCATCCCTCTCCCTATTTATTTGATCTCTCTGGATGATTTGAGGGGAATTATTGGGTCTTCTGAATTTATCCCTGTTATCAGTATTTTGGGTGTTCTTATAGCTCTTCTTTCCCTCAAATTTCAATTTCTCCATTTCTGCAGAAACCGATTTTACCAGTTTTGTCAAATCATTCACTTGAGGGTGGGAAGCAGAGGAAACAGAGGTTGAAGCTTCAAACCTACCTTTTCTTCTGTCTCTATCATCCTTACTACTAAGTTTGTCATCTGCCAATATATTGGACTCTACTATAAGGGCTGCATCTTGCATATGAGCCAAAGAGGTAGCTCTTCTTTCTCTCAACAAGAGGAAAAACTCAAGGTCAAAATAACTAGCATAAGTAATCTTGTCATAGGTTTCTGTAGTCTTAATTTTAGTGGGAATATTATTGTACATCTTATTAAATCTCTTTGATAAGTCTAAAAAAAATTCCCATCTTCTCTCTTAAGTCACCCAAACTCTATAATATAATACAGGAAATATTTTGTGTCCCCCCAATGTCTCAGGAATGAATCATATAGAGCTTCAATCCCATCAATAGATCCATGAGTCAAGCCCCTGAACCATTTTCTAGCCTCACCATCAATGCTCTGTACAAAAACTCTCAACCATAAATCTTCATTTTCAATATTAAGATAATTTTCATAATTGTAAAAAGCTCAAAGGTGTTCTTCTGTAGTTATGTCTTCCTCCCCTGTAAACTTAGGCATGTACTTGAGGTAATCTTAAACTGGGAGGGAATTCATAGGCTAAGGTAAAACACGAGGGGCATACCTAGCATCCACTATGGAATCCAGCCTGTTTCTAGGAGGATTAGATCTTGCCATTGAGATGTAAACTGTAGGAGAACAAGGGGGAGATGGAGTTTAGGCAGATAGGAATGCAGCTATGTTTCCAAGAGAAAGAGGTAACGACTGAGAGTTGGAGGAGAATGATAAGGGGTTCAAGGTAAAATAAGTTTCCCCCTCTTTATATGCAACAAATTTTATGCGAGGAGGAGTAGGAAAACCCAAAGTAGGAAAATATTCTGAGTTTTTGGGTCTAAGCCACTTTACAATATCAGGGGAAACAGGAATTTCAAAACTTCCAAAATTTAAACTTATGGAAACTCCAACAGATGGTATAAAAGGAGAATTAGATGTAGCTACTAGAGTTTTAAAAGGAGAACTTTGTAAATTACCAGAATCACCTCGTGCAACAGTTGAAAGCCCTTCTTGAGAGGTCTTTCCTTTCTTGATAATATATTATGGGTCAACTTCAGGTGTAGCCAGAGGTAGTTATGGATTAGACGTCATGTGTCTACCTTTGGGAGCCACAACTAAAACAGTGGAGTCACCAGGTGAAAGTTGCATTCTTCAAAGTATTGATTTCTAATGCACCTTCAGAATCAAATTTATTTTTCATTCAATACCATGGAAATGTGTTCAATTCTTTTCCCGACAATCACACCAAGAATGTTATCATTGAGAGTCACCTTCAGAATGTAAGAGGATAATCCCAATACCCATCAAAATATTTTTGGAGGTAGGTTTATGAGTGGAGGACAAATGGACAAAACTCAGTACAAGAATGATTTTAACAAAGAAGTTGGACTAACAATGCACATGGAAATGAGGTCCTCATTAACTTCAGTCAATGGTTTGATTTTAAGGGTGAGTAGAAGGAATATTTAGTGAGAGAGGTGAACAAGTATCCCATGAGCATTTGGCCTTCAAGCAGCTTGGTGAAGAAAAACTTAGGCTCAAGAAAACTCTTGAAATCAAGTTTCAGATACTAAAATATGTCACAACAATACAATAATCAAACCTACATTATCATACAACTACAACAACTCATCTGTATCCTCCATGCACGAGCATTTCAGCATAAGGGGAAACAAGATAACAAAGGAAAAGTACTGGAACATGTCACAATAGCATTATAATCAAACCTACATTACAATACAACTATGACCCTCAATTGGATCCTCCATACCCAAGTGTTTCATCACAGTTTGCACAAAGAGATGAAATAAGTCGACTTCTATTAATGCAAAAGTCTCAAGTTTGATACATAACCAAAGAATAGTTCTGACATAAAAAATTACACAATAGGGAGATCTTGTCAACCATTCGATGACCATAAAAAAATATTGAACTGATCTCTTTATACTCAAATCAGTCCACAACTATGAGGAGTGTGATCTAGCAATCTCAATCAAAGCATTGCATATGTGCAACCTTCTGTCAGACTGTGCACATTTCCTCTTGTCAGACGCAAACCAAGTTTAGTATGGACTTGCAAAAAAAATTACCATTGTTGTACCTTGCTGACAATCCTGCCTCCTTATCCATAACTTCCAAGCCTTCCATTTATGGACTGAGTTGAGGTTTCAAATACTATTCCTTGCTTCATTAATTAGATATTCATTGGGATTGGAGCATGTCTAGAAAAAAATAAGACAAACATCTGTTGCAATCGAATTGGGCATTGAGTAAGAATGTGGTCGAAAAAGTCAATCCTCGTTCGTTGGCTGACCCATCCTCGGGATTGGAGCGCGGTGACACTTTAATCGGGAGGAGACCCGTTGATATTGGATAGGGCATCATATGCGCATGTGCATTTTGAGGTTGTGAGAAGTGTTTAGGCCCACACCTCTTTTGAGCCTGAAATGAACTGTCACTTTCCATGATGCCACCCCGCAAAAAAGTGGTTTGTATTTCGGCCAGCTTAAGGATTTTTAACACCCGAGCATGTTGTGGCCCCGAAACAATCTGAGACTGTCGATCTGAAAGGGACCCGAGATATGGGTGCACCGACTACTTTAGCATCCCCACCAAACTTTGACTCGCCTGCTAACCTTGGAGTCCATCCAACTGTTCTTAGAGATAGTGCCACATCGAACATGCATAGGATATCTTGATCGTTGCAGGTTGCACCTTCTCTCCTACGTTCATGTTTTTTTGTGTGATAAAAAGTAGTAATAAGGTAAGTGGGTCCACAAAAAAAGATTATGAAAGAGGGCTACCACTATGATCAACACAAAGACATGAATTTATTGATATAGGTCCCAAATAAGGGTGTCAGTGGGGGGCACTTTTACTCATTTTTTAACTCTTGCAAAGTTACACTCCTTCCTAAATAATAATATGTTGAGAGAATGCCCAAATTATGAATATTGAATAATGTGTAAATATTTCGCATCATGTATGCAAGAAGCAAAGTTTCTAAAGAGTGAATGGGAAAATTTTCAACATTGTTTCTGGACTAACAACTAAGAGTAATGTTTTGAAGGTTCCTAAGGACAAGGGAGTTCCCTATTCTATAGATATCTTGTATACTTGTTGGATCCAATAGTAGTACTCGACCCAATATCTCAGAGATATAACTAGGGAGGTTTAACTATACCCTTAACCATACCACCCAATTACTTAGGTATGTGAGAGTAGTCTTCTCAAGTGATTTTCTCAATGCCACTATAGTATTTAGGAGGTCAAGATACTAAACTAAGGTTGGTTTTAGGATATCTGCACAAATTTTGATATACCCAAAGGTACAATGAAGTGAGATTTTGTTTACAGGTGTTATCTGATGTAGTACTACTCGAAGGGATACCAACAGGGGTTACAAGGGCTTCCAACCAAGTGGAACCTCATGTAGTTTCTACATGTATGCTTCCCCAACCATAGGTTTACTCACTTAATTACAAATATCTATGTTTTTTATGGACGTCGAAATGAGTCTCTATCCTAAAACAAAAAATACAAAAAAATTCCTAGGAAATTTCTTTGATACTTGTCAAGCTTCACATACAACTCTATGTGACTAATTTTCAGATCTAAAAATTGCTTCCTAGTGATCCAATAGTAAAACCCTAGTTGTGATCACTGGACAATTTTACACTAAAACATATTGAATCAAATTGTATGCAACAAAAAAAATAAAGATCATAGATGAATCATCCATACACATCAGACACAAATTTCACTTTTGTAACCTTGTTAAATTCAGTAATTATGAGGGAAAAACAAGCCCTCTCAACCAGTACAATATCACTAAATCTAAGGACAACATTGTCCTCTCGTCCAATAAAAATATCACCAAATATGACAACACCCTTTTCCTCCAATAACCATACAAATAAAAAAACCAAACCTCAGTAAATCCATGGAAATATCTTATGCTCACAAATCTGTTGAAGAATTCCTATATGCCCTACTAATGTCACATGTCATCCCTGTACGGACTTGCACCTTCCCAAGAATATTTGTCTGAATGTATGAAACTGTACCCACTACAACCTGCATATGTACAATATTTTTCCCACTGCAATAGACATACATATGCGACTGTTCCCACTAAAACTCATGTACATGCACAAACACTTGTACAGACCCTTCCTTACGACTCATTCCATTCATACAATTTTCTTCCTTATGTGACTATCTCTCTCTTCCACACGTGTGGTGTGATTTTCCCTACCAAGAACAAAAAATAGATTGTCCTCAACCTTAGGCCAAATTTTCCACCCTAGTAGAATTTCCCATTGTTGAAATCACCAAGCCTCCTAGCACAAGTGCAGACTCATTTATGCTAGCTCCATCATGTCTCCACACATGATCTACACAATATGAAATTTCACAATGACATATTTACTTTATATACAATCCTTTTGGGTCATCATAGAATCCCCTCCACAAGTCAAAATAAAATTAGGATTTATATGTGGGTGTGAAGCCCCTACACAAGCCAACAAATCCCATCACAAAACCCATGAAGCCCTAGCTTCATTCCAAGAGAGTTTTCACCAAACTAAAAGTGTTTTGTGGTGCCCATGATGATTCCCACATGCCCAACACCTAGGTCACATGATAATACCTTCCCGAAGCTACAAAAATCAACACTCCATCTCAATGAGGGAGGTATTCTCACCACACTCCACAATCACCTGGAAGTAATTATGTCTCCCACACTAGATCTGCTACCACAACTTCTCTCCAATCCACCTAATTTTTTTCTCCCTCTATCACAAAATCAAATCCTTCTCTTAAGTCCTCCTGACTAGTTTCATCCTTGGTCGTTGAAGAAATCTTAGTGTTTGGCCTGATTCCATCATGAAAGACACCTTTATTCTAAAATCCTCCTTCCTTTGAACCTCCTGTCTTCCCATATCAACCCATGACACCCTCCTGATAATCTCTGAAGGTTGGATCCCACTAAGCAACTGAATATCCTTCTAAGACTCCCAAATCCCAATTAATTTAGACTCCCTCTGGATCCACTATTTCTCTCTAAAGTCAGAATCCCTCTGAATACATTGACTCCCTTAGAATTCTGACTTCCTTTGAATCCATTTACTCCCTTTGGAGTCAATCTCCCTCTAAGTCTACATAACCTCCCAAGATACCTTCTCCCCCTAAACCTGCTTACCTCCTCTAAAGTATAATCTTCTCTAAATAGTCTTGGGAGGTTTCTCCTCCCCATTGTATCCTGAGGGATGATTCCCTCTGAAATATGGCTTCCTCTGAGCCAACAATACTAGTGGGGTTTCCTTCCTCACCACTAATAGAACTACCTTCCTCATGACTGGTCTATCTACCTTCTCCATCCTCATCTATCATCCATATTTTCCCTATAAACCAATTGATCATATATCCTATAAAACAATGGAAACATCTCTCATGCACAAATCCCCTGTAGAAAAGGTTCCCAAGACCTAGGAATTCCTACCAACTCAACATCCAATAACTTCTTCCGATCCTAGAAAAACATTGCATATACATACTCCTCAATACCTAAGTTTGAGAACACACTCTTGGAACCCATAATACATTTTCCACTCAAAATACATCCCCTGACTCCATCTAGAATGACATTGTATCATATCTTTGTACTATGTTCCTAGTCCTCATACCAAGCTCTTCGTACATACCTGATTTAGACACTGTGAATCTCAAAAAAAAATCTTGTTTCCCTATCATGTGTAAGTGGATCCCATTATATAAGAACCATGCAATCCTCCAATGAAAGAATCCTTCTTACCCAAGTCATGATAATCTAATGAAATTATGGCCAAGTTCATCATCCAAGTCACAAAACTCTCTGTGCATACATTGCAACTAAACCTATGTACTCTCTTTGAATAGTCCCAAGTTGCGGATGGAAACTTAGTCTAGTCCACTCTAAACCACCTCAACTCATATCTCCAAGTGTCCTCGTCCTTTTGGGTCAAATACGACATACATTGTCATACCTTGAAAATGTGTAACTCTTCGGCCTAATGAAGACTCTATCTTGTCAACCTGAAATACACATGAACCCATCTCATCCATGCTAAAGCACTCGAGTGACACCCATCACATCAATAGGTTAGATACATTCATGAGGGAGATACATTCATGGTTTTAAGTGTTAATAGATTATATGGTCTTGGATGCATCTCTCTCCCACACATGTGGTGTTTTTTTCCTACCAAGAAAAAAAAACAGAGAGTCCCCAACCATATGATACATTTTCCACCCTAGTAGAATTTCCCTTTGTTGAAATCACCAAGATTCCTATCACATTTCCATAATCATTTGTGATATCTCCATCATGTGTCCACACATGATATACATAATATTAAATGTTACAATGACCTCTTTCCTTTATATACAATCCTTAGGGGTCACCATAAAATCCCCTCCACAAGTCACCATCAAATTAGGCTTTCTTTGTGGGTGTGAAGCCCCTACACAAGCCCACAAATCCTATCACAAAACCCATGAATCAACAACTTCATTCGAAGAGTGTTTTCACAAACTGAAAGTGTGTTGTGGTTCCCATGATGATTTTTAGATTCCCAACACCTAGGGCATGTGAGAATATCTACCTGAAGATACAAAAATTAAAAATACCATGTGTAAGATACTAAATAGAAATATCCAAAACAATAGCACAAATACTATCCAAATATATTGCAGAAAGGAATATAATATCAAATACAATGACAATATGAAACAAAAGAGATACCTTTATTATTGTGGAAGCATTTCTCAATTGCCTCTTCAAGGGGGGAACCTTGAATGGAGTAGAGATCATATTACAAATGATTCCACAAGACATATTTATAATGCTTCTACCTCTATATATACTACTTCTATCTTCTTAAGAACATTCTAGAGAAGGAACTTTCTAGTAGGTGGAACCTTCTAGTAATCTTTCATACAATAGTTATGTTCACACGAATACATGGGCCTTATTTACTAATGATATCCTTTATTACATAGAAATACATAGTATTCTATCTACTTTACAAGTTAGGGAGGATACTACCCTAACAATAAAGGGAATGGATCATGATATAATTTGAGGTCTAGGAAAAAAGGAGGATCTTTTTTTGTAAGGGGAATTGAAGGTTGTTTGGGCCATTTTAAGGGGAAAGGTACTAAGAAAAACCATATAGTTATAAAATGCTACATTTCTTTATTACATAAATAGGTTCTAGTGAAAGTTTTTCAAGCTAATAACTATCTTCAGAAAGTTCTCTTAGTGCTACAAATACCCTTGTAGAGGGTGTTAAATGATTGTTTTAACCATTAATTGTAGGGGATTGGCCAACGTTTCCACAAATTGTCCAAAAAAGCGGTTATAACTACCCATATTCTTGATGTGATTTTATTTCAAGACACTATGTCTAAGGGCGGGAAATTTTTCTTGGAATTAGGAAAATATATGGGGCATTAGAACATTTTACATGTTGATTAAAGGGATAGATCTAGGGGACTTATATTGGGATGGAAAATGGATTCCTAATATTCCATAACTCCTGATGTTTCTCCTCATGCCTAGCAATTACTTTGTATTTTTAGGATTTGAGCAAATATTTCAACAACCTAAATATATATGGGTTGTATATTGATAACATTTCATATTGGGACAAGATATTCAAATAGGAATAGTTAAAACAAGGTTTAAACATTATTGGCAGGGATTTAAATTTCTCCTTGGGATGAAATACTTAAATCAATCAAACCAGAGTCTTCAATATTTCTTAAGAAAAAACCCCATATCCTTTCAAACTCAATCATGAATGATTGAATGAAGATAATTACAAACAAAGGATAATAGAGATCTAGGTCTCCTTTTAAATGTCATCTCAAGATTCAGTTGCACTTCAATTTGAATAGAATATTAAAGGGAAAAACAATATTCCATGGAACGGTCTCTTCTATAATAGGAAAACTATGATAGGATTCTCTAAGAGGTGGAGGAAAAACTAAAACTTTTGTACTCAAGTGATGGATTTGTATTTCTAAATGACGATAATAAGTCAAAGGTGAATGTTTTAGAAGAGAGAAAGAAAAAAATGTTACTATATAAATAAATCACTTGGATATTAAAAGGATGCACACTTTTATTTCAACATGGAGATAAAAAAACATTTTTTTTCCACCACTACACAAAATTTAGGAAAACCATAAATTTATTTTGGAAAATCAAGAACGAGGATAAAAATCTAGTTACAAGTTTTAAGGATATTGCAAGAGAAGGGGTTGATCACTTTGGAAAAATATAAAAGGGTGAAAGGAAAGAAATTATAGAATAATTCATTTTAATGGCATCCTAATCTCCTAGCTTTGTTAATCCTCATGAAAATTAAACTATGATGGAGGATATAGGGAGAGAGGAGTTATTAATAGCTATCATGTTATGATCCAATGATTTAAAAATGATAAAAATACAATGAATACAATCCACTTCAAGGGAGAAACTTCCTCTTACAATAGATCCAATTAATAGAACAAGATGAAGTATGATGATCCTAAGACTATATATCATTGGTGTGTGTGTGTGTACACACACACACACACACATAAGAGAAAAAAGGTACAATTATAATGAAAGGGTGCAATGAAGGGTTTTAGCCTAAATACAAATATAACACTAGATACGTAATAACTCAATATTTAGGGATAAATAAGGGATTTTATACATAACATGGGGCTTGGTTTAGGGATTAGCATTCCCCTCCCATTCAAACAAGTGTTCCCTCAACACTTGACTAACCATGGGTGTTTTTTCATGAATAAATCATCTTCCCATGTTGCCTCTTCCACTGGTAGCTTCTTCCATTTGACAAGGTACCTTGTAATTGCTCAATTTATTATCTATTGAATCCTTGTTTCCAGGGTTGTTTCTGGTTACAAAATGATTTTCCCTTTTTCATTAACATAGTTTGGACTGGGATATTGTTTTTGATTACCTTTTTTAAGCAATAAACATGGAATATTATATGTACACATGAACATGGAGGAAAATACAATTTGAAATCCATACTTCCAGTCCTTTGCAAAACCTTATAGGGACCATGATTTTTGGGTGCTAATTTATTTTCCTTCTTTTTTTGCTTGAGGGACATCTGTCTATATGGTCTTATCCTTAGAAATACACAATCCCACACTTCAAATTACATTACCCTCTGGTGTTGATATACTTGTTGTTTCATCCTATTTTTTGTCATAGCCAACTTTCCCTTCAATAGTTTGAGAACCATTTTTTTCTTCCCTATGTGGTCCTCCATTGCTTGAATATTTGTAGTCCCTTTGAAGGGTGATGTTATGGATGTAGGAGGATATCCATAAAGTGTCAGAACTAGGGAAATGTTTGATGAAGTATGGAAGGATGTGTTGTACCACCATTCCACTAAGACAAACCACTTGACCCAATGATTTTTGTATCATACGAAAAACAACAAAGATATCCTTTTAGATGTTTATTCACAATCTCAATTTTCCCATCAGATTAAGTATGATAAGATAAGTTGTGAGCCAATTGAGTACCCAAGCAAGAAAATAATTCAGTCCAAAAATTTCCAGTGAAATGTGGATTTTTGTCACTTGGGGACTCCATGCATCATTTAAACTTTTTCCATGAATGTTGCGGCTACTGTAATTTCTTTAAAAGGATGAGAAAGAGAGAAAAAATGGGCATACTTTGTTAGTGGATCCACTACTACCATGATGCAATTATTTTCTCCATATTTGGTTAAACATGTACTAAAATACTTTGAAACTTCTTCCCAAAGTTGTTTCTATAGCTAATGGTTGTAGGAGACATGGTGTATCAATTATATCTCCCTTATTTTGTTGGCAAACCACACATTCAACACAAAATTTAAAGCTCATTTTTAAGAACTTCTTAGAAAACATCCTTATTGATCTTGTGGTATGTTAATAAGAATCATGAATTTCCTCCTATAGGAGAAGTGTGTGATTCCAGAAGGACCTTCTGTTTGATTTGAGAATTCTTACATAAATATAGGAAGTCATGACACCATACTAAATCATTTTTCATAGAAAATTATCTAATGAACTAGGGTCCTCTTCTAGTTGTTGAATGATCTTACATACCTAATGATATTTATTTCATTCCATAATTTCTTATTCCGCCCAATCATATTGCAAAATATAAATAACGCATAGTGAAACTTCTATTTCTTCTTCTTTCCTTGAAAGGGCATCTTCCACAACATTATGTTTTCATTTTTTGTAGATAATTTCAAAGTAATAACCTAGCATCTTTGTGGCCCATTTTTATTGATATTATGAAGATAATCATTGCTCCAAGGAGTACTTCAATCTATCATGATCTGTTTTTACTTTGAAGTTTCTTCCTATTATGTAAGGGCACCATTTCTTAACTACATTTAGTATGACCAACATTTTGTTTTCATAAATAGGCTTGAGTATGTTTTTTTGTATGAGTTGGATGCTTTGAAAGGAAAGGGGACTTCCTTCTTTCTTTAAAAATGCATCCATTCCATGGCCTGAGGCATCACACTTCATAATAAAAAAAAAATTGAAGTAAGGTGTGGCTAGGATGGGAGTTGTAAACAAAGACCCCTTAAGTTTTTAAAAAAAATTTGTCACCTTTTGAGTCCAAGAAAATGCTTCCTTATTTAATAATGTTGTTAGAGGTGCTTCTATTTGACCATAGTTCTTGACAAAATTGCGGTGATATATTTTCAATTGATCTAGGTGGATATCGGTTGCCACTCACCTATTCCACTTTCGCAAAACATATTTTTCCACCTTGGCAGTTTTTCTACGTTTTTTTGGGTCATGTACTTTTGGGTCTATTTTGAGGCTCTAAACGTTGTTTTTTTTTGGCTTGGTAGTTCCTAACATGTAATAAAATTTAGATACTAGGATGAAACTAATGTCTACTCCTTAGATAGACCTTTCTGAAGAGGTATCAAACACCTGAAACTGAGATCATATGTAAAAGTTATGCCCTTGGGAAGTTGATGTATCAACTAACCCCATTGGGGCCCACAAACCTTTTGGTGTTTCTTCTCCTGGAGTTAGGGTTTTTCTTGTTTAGGGTTTTATAATTTATTATTTATGTTAAAAAGGCCTTTGGAGCCTCATTGTAAACATATTCTTGTGAATGAGCATAATTGTCACATCTCTTCTCAGAGATAAGTTGACACCATTCTACCGCATTCATTTCACTCTGTATTTTTACAATTTCTGCAGATTTGATTCATTAATAGAAATTGAGTATGATTTTATCTCTATTTTTATTTAAATATCATTATGTGGTTCTTTGTTATATCTCGACCTTCATTTCATTCTTATAAAAATCCACATCAGTGGTATCATAACAGTATGATCCTCATTGTTTCTTAGTGCAGTCCCTGAAAAAGTTCAACGTATAGGGGGTTGGGTCTTAAGATAGTTTCTCTTGAGGAAAAATAACCCAAGTGACCTCCCATAGAATAAGAAAATAGAGATGATGGATAAAGAGGTCATATCAACTTGTTTCTTGTGAAAGTCCTCACACAACAAAGGAATGAGATGATAGATAATTTTTCCCAAATCATTTGATGACTTTCGACAACAACAAATGCATATTCATTAAGCATCCACTTTAGAGGTGTCTCCCCTTCAAGGTACAAGTGAATTTTGATATTGTTGTATTTTAAGGTCAAATAGATGTGGATTCTTTGGAAAAGTGGTTAAATATCTACTAGAAGGTTATTTCTATGTTCAAAATTTTCCAATAGGGAAAAGATAACCTTCGTTCCCCTGAAGGTTGTTCCCCATGTCAAAGATTGGTGGGAGACTTACTTTGAGAAAAATATATGGAGGAGACTGGAATATTTCGGGCCCATCCCACTTGGGACTCTTTTATGGATTCCATCAAGGAAAAGCATTACCCTATTGTAAACTATGATGACTAATACAAAATATGAACCACACTTCATCAAGACATGGGACAAACAATGCCAAAGTTCACAAACACCTTCCATACCTTACGCACAAATATGGGTATCAAATAATATAAGTGTAATATGGTTCTAAAATTTTATGGGGTCCTACATAGGTACATCCAAATAGAAATGGATTTTCTGGACATCTCATATCTACGAGTCACTTATCGATATGCTGTCAAAATCAAGAAGAAATTTAAGGAGAAGAACAAGAGGGATTTTGTGTCTACAAATATGGAACAACTGAAGTATGGTAAAGGTTACCTTAATTCAAAGAACAACCAAACTCAATATAACCAGTCCAAGATGCATGAAAATAATGGTAATGCAAAGATGAAGGACACTAGAAAGTGGTGCAAATTCTTCAAAATCCCTTGGCACAAAACCGATGAATGTCTCTCGAAACAATCATTGGTGGTTGAGCTCAAAGATAAATAATCGAACCACGAATCAAATTTTGATTCCAAAAAAAATAAAAGTAAATAGATCATTGATGCACAACCCACTGCTACCATCACAACCAAAACAATCCATCTAGAAAAACTAGAGGAGCCCGAGGAGGGGGAGAACCTCTTCGATTCACATATGTGGGTGAAGGGGACACAATTAAATTTCATTGTTGATAGAGGAAGCCAAAGGAACCAAATATCAACAGAGGTAATAAGTATTTGGATTTCCTAACAACGCCACACCCACAACCATACAACATTGCTAGCAAGGAAAATCCCCCTATTACTATACTGGCTCGGAGTATGGAAAGAACATTGATATTCCTTAAAAGATGGTTCTACTTCTAAACTACCCCAAACAATATGAGCTTAAAATACAAGAGAAGGAAAAGAGGATGTACCTTAGGTCCTTTCGGCTAGTGTAGACCTCCTTCTCCTTTGTAGTTTCTTGGACTATTGGTCTCCTCCCAAAGTTGACTTGCAAACAATTTAGACAACAAAGCTACAAGATATTCTATCTCTACTTATCAATGTTAGGGTTCATATATAAATGTAAATGAATTAATAAAATAAGAACAAAAACACAATATTTGGGACATAAACATAACTCTTTTATTCAGATGTGAAGATTACAAAAGTTACAACCTTCTTGTCGGCAAACGCTCAACAAACTTGGTCTGAGATCCTCTTAATATTTCTCCAAGTGCATTGTTCCCATAATACCTCTCATAATCAAATGATGTCCTTGGGAAATAGGGAAGGGATTGTATAGGGAGAGGGATGGAGGGGGAATGTCGAGGCCAAATATCAGAAAGGGATACAAAGCTTGCGCTAAAAGGGGAAGGTATTTTGGTATAGTTTCTTTGTTCTAATGATTGATGTTGGAATGGGACCCCAAGACCTCCTTTTATATGAAAAAAGGATATTTAGTCGGTTTGGGGATGGGATACAATGGATGAATTGGTTGGGAAAATCTTGATATCCCGTAAACTCCATCGAATTCCTTGCAACTTTTTGTTTTTTGCAAATTTGGGAAGTACATGAAGGTTGTTTAGTATGAAACTAGAATATGTGCGTGGGATGTCTACTATGCAACTAGCATAAGTATGCAAGAAGTAGTGCAACAAGGTGTGTACATGCTCCAAATTTTTTTTTTTTAAAGAGATATCCTCAACAGTAATTTGGAAAATTGTGAAAATAGAAAGAACACTACCATGCATGAATAGGTAGGGAATTTTAGGGATATAACTGATGCCCCCTAATGCATGAGGTTAGAAGAGAAACTGATGGATGAAATAAATTACAATATATTTACTAGTGGGAAGGCAAGAAGTCGAGTGAGCCCGGGACTAGAGTTCGGGAGGTCGCTATCTGCAAAATAACAACAATATCTCTAAGGCAGACATACCCATGCTTAGGATGAACTAATCATGGATTCCAATAAATGACATTGCATATCCATGTCATATAAATGTCTACATAAAGTGTAGTCACAACCAATACATAACGGATCTACATCACAAAATAATTTGATGATATTCAAGTATAATATAATATGCATCTTCAAGAATTGATTCTTGTGGATGGAGATGAGGAGTTCATAGCTCGAGCAACAACTTAAAGATATTCACAAACTCAGGTAGGATTACAATAGGAGTGTAAGAATCACTACTCTGAGGTCTTCGACATGTCGTCAGGGAAACACGGGAGGATCTCGATCATCAGGCACAAAACTTCATCAATTTTGAATCTGGACTTGACTGGACTCTCGGGATGGCCGAATCATGAAATTCAAGAGACAAACTATAGAATGGATGACTCAGGCTGGATAAAATTTCCCTTGGAAAAAATAATGAAAGATGATCAGACTCAGGAAGCATAATATTGAGATACATTTGTGATGCAGGAGGCACCAAAAACTCTCCATATGTTTGGAAGAGTAACCAAACGAAAGAGGACACATCTCTATGTAGCGAAAACAACTTTCTAAGGTCATACTAGATCCCGATTCTTGGAGAACAAATGGAAGAGTGTGCTTTGTCCAAGGGCAACTAGCATGCTTCCGAAAAAATGATTGATATATCCTTTCCCCTCTTTTTGGAATATTTTATTTTTTGTATTTTTCAAATTTTTAGCGAGCTTGAAAAAGAATAAAAGAATCATACGTTACAAAGGAGGAAATGAGATTTGCGAGAAATAAAATTGGTTACAAGCACATGGAACATTCTGATGCTCAGGGAAAGGAGACATGCGCAGGATAAGAACACTCGAGGAAAATTCCTCCATGGATCAAGTTGTCAAATCGTAAAGGCAAAAATAGATGCAAGGATTGTGTATAAGGACTTCTGTAAAGGCTCGGTTGAGAGCAACATGGAGCCGAAATTAGTCCAAATTCCTAAAAATGAGACACACAGTGCAATTAAGCATGACACAACAAGACTCCTTCCATGTGAATTTTTACGATCCTAGAGAACGTAAGCTCGGTGTTTTTTTCATGTTTAAAGAGTCTAAAGAAATGTTAAACAAGACTCCATGGAGTTCCTTTTTCGCAATTAGTCTAGGCAGTTCGAAAAAGGGTTAAACTTATACAGAAAATACATCTCTTCAATACCATTTTAACAAGTGTGATTGAGACAAGATCACTCAACGATCTTTTCAATTTTAAGGAGTCTGAAAAGAAATGAACTATGGACTCACAACCTTTTCCTAGATTTAGTCTCCTTAGTTTGAAAAATTATAAAATATAACTAAGGAGAACTCTCCTAGTGAGACAAGTCTCCCAAGGCATACCTTTTTCCAAAATAGTCTCTTTTCTGGAAAAAAGGTTAAACTCATGCCGAATAGATGTCCTTTCTGGACCAATTTAACGAGTGTGAAAGGAACAATGTCACTTGGCTATATTTTCATATCTAGGGAGTCTAAAAAGAGGTTAACTATGGACTCTAGAGGGGGGGTTTCCTTTTTTGTAAGTAATCTCCAAGGCCTAAGAAAGAGATAAACCACAATTGAGGAGAATGTCCCTTTTTCGAAAATTTAGTCCCTCAGGCCCGAAAACGGGTTAAAATTATGCCTAAGAATACTCTTCTAGCAAACTGAAGTTCCTAGAGCATATCTTTATTTGTAAAATTAGTTGTCCAGACCAAAAATGGGTAAACTACCACTAGTCAAATGTGCCTTCAAATTTGAGTTTTGTGAGCGTGAAGGGCTTAAAGAAGACTCCAGGGGGGCTAATTTTCTCAAGTAATCTAGATGAGATCGAAAAGGATAAATACGGTCTCACTTGATTTTGCTTTTGAATTTTAAAGAAAGATTGAAAGACAACAAATTGTGCTCATGGGGAGTCCCTCGGGTAAGAGCCAAAAAAGATGAAGAATAATAATGATGCCTTAAAACAAAGTCATGGAAGGACTAAACGAGACTCCCATGCTTATGAAGTACTTCGACATGGGAACCTAATGGAAAACAAGGTTCTAACTAGGATGCCCATGGAAGGAAGGTTGTACCACATAAAGTATGACACACTTATCAACAAGGAAGGTTAGTTTCACAATTAAGTGGGGTCGATACTAAGGTCAAACAAACTAGGAGACGGATGATGTAAAAATGAAAGTAGGGAAAAACATAACCTATATGCCAGTTTCTAGGTCAATACTTGTCAGAACGGATCGACACGATGAACAAATTTCAAAGAAAATGTCTCCAAAATCCTTCATATAAGGCCAATAACACTCCTCCATAAGTTAATAAATCCAAAATAGATAGAAACTTTGAAAATAAGAGGTGATACTGAATACAAAATGTGAAAACAACAAAACTAGACTGTACAATATGTACAAGGTACTACAGAGCCTTACAACTCATGCGTGGTAGTAGTTCATGTAGAGCCCACTACTAGGATATGACCAAGAGTCTCTTCGATAGTCAACCTGGAAATTATTCCAAAAGGGAAGAAAACAAAAACCACCGTTTATGTCTTCATCTAAAATAAATTCAAAATATAAGAAATCACGCGAATGAGGAGGGTCGACAGTCCCAAAGGGATAAGAATGTTGGCATGTTTAAATGAAGAGTGTGCTTGTCATTGATGGAAAGAACATAAGGCAGAGAAAAAGGAAGTGTAAGATCAGGAGGAGGAGAGAACAATATGCAGAAATCAAAGCTCATGAGAGATATCACTTTGTGCTTTCCAGAAGTGCAACCGAGGTCTAAGATAAGGACTCACAAGAGGAGCAAAGATTGAGACCTTTGAACACTTAGAAAACATTCTAAGTCAGAGAGATCAGAAATCTCAGGAGGAAGAATGAAAATGGTTGTTGGATCACCAATCTTGAATACCTGATGATCATTAGATCAACGTCTCGTGACCATAGGAAGTGCAAATGAGAAGTAAAAATCTGATCTGTTGGATCTGAGCACCGAGGATCAAAATTCGTTGGATCTAGAAATAAATGCACGAAGGTTAAGACTTTGGATGAGCATAGGAAAATGAACTTGTCAAATTCCCAAAGTCTCAAAGTAAGAAGGGAACGTCCATCATCAAGACTGACATGTGGCACATGATCCTCAACTCCAGAGAAAATCACTTTGAGGATTTTTCAGTTTGAGACTTGAAAAACCCGAAGTTCGGAGAGTTGGAGAGCCGGAGTAAATGATAGGCATCAGATGAATTTGAAGTGGAAGGACATGATAATCTAGAAATGAAGCATCAAAGAAAGATCGAGCCGCCGATCTGAGAACATGATCTATGAACAATGTTTAGTTTGGGTCTAAAAGTTGCGAGGAGGTTATTGTTCGGGGACTCTCACATCAGAAGAATTCGCGACTTGAAAAGTCAAAATACCCGAAGTCCAAAAGTGAATGAGGATCCACGTCAGCAAGGAAACATGGTGCAATCAGACAATGACAAGTGTCAAGTTGATTCAACACTTCAGGTACGTGCAAATCAAAAATCTGAGTGACAAGTGGCAGATACTAGTCTCATGACATGTCATCAAGTGACGTAAGTAAGTGACGTCACTCCGAAAGTTTTACTGCGGGAGTTTTACCAGCAACAGATGCCCTAAGTCTCGAAGTCTAGAATGTCAAATTCCTGAAGTGGATATGAGTCATCCGGTCCGAAGATCACTTCATATGCATTCTCAACCATTGATCTTGTACAGTGGAAGGACAATGTAAGTGGAAGTGTTAACCGAAAGAAAGCAGCTTCCATCGCCTATGAATTATTCAGCAGGTGACCACTCCGGAGGAGAATGAAGTAGTGATCATCTTAAAGTTATGAAGTGTTGAAGTCACCTATGATAATTGATTTTGCATGAGGGTACGTGTCAACGGAGCGTGAACTCTAGGTGAAACTACTCCAGGAAAACACAAAGCATAAAGGTTTGATATTGCCGAAGGTCGAAGTCTCAGAGTGGAGGATAGTCGTTGGATTAAATAGGACATGCATTAATGGATTTTTAGCTCCGAGAACAAGAAAAGGAACAATGAAGGAAAGTTGAGAGTTGATATTTACGAACCCTGAAGGAACGTGGATAGAGGAACGAAGGAATGAAAGGAATATAGATCAGATTTTTTGATCGAATGAGTATCATCAATATTGTGAGATCGGCGGTCACGTCGCATTGCGGGGCCAGAACATGCTCGGGCCTTAATTTTTCATGAGCAGGACACAATCGAAACCATTGTTTTGGAGAAAGGACACATGGAGGCTCGTAGTAAATTTCGGGGTGAAAAGCGGGTTTCCCTCAAACCGCTTATGGATGCGCCTGCAATCGTGTTGTCACGTGAGGTTCATATCCCAAGGTGATATTTTGAAAAGGAGCTAGTTATCACTAAACGAAGCTCAGTAAGTGCCTTTAGAATAGGAATATGGTAACCTCTAGAGTTCACGTGAAGGAAGTAGATTAGAAGCCAAAGAAACCATAATTGACTCGTTGTAACTGCCAGAATGGAGTGATTGTATCGGCCAGAGAACTCGAGGAGCTTCAGGGTGATCGTGAGAGGAGTTGAAGAGTCTCAAAGTAACTTCTAGTGGAATTAATATCGATCATAGAGAAAATTGACATATGGAAAAGTGTCAAAGTCGGTAACTTCAACAGAGAGGATAAGCTCAACTGTGACAAAGAAGACAAAGTGTCACACTGCTCGAGAAGGCAAAGAATATCAGGATAAGCCATTGATGACGAATAGAATTAGTATAACCGCCAAAGAAGAAGATGAGTTGCATGGATGATCTAACAGAGGAATAGGCATGATAAATATATGCAGAACAAAGAAGATATGGTTTCTTCTATTGAGTGTGATTTATGTGGGTAGAAGCATGCTGTGTGAAGGATCTGAAACAAACAGAAGAGAAGTAGCACATAGAATGCAAATAAGACACAGAGCATAAATCAAAAAAGAATAAAGGAACATAAATTCATATATGAGAGAGGAAGAGAAATCCGAGATGCGCATACATTGACATATCAAAATATCACAAAGCTCAAGAATATGTGAGAAGGAAGACACTGATGCAGGCAGAGTAGAGAAGTGTAGAAGAAAAATGATGAGATTGGTAAGCCATTGATAAAATATTGTATCACTGTGATAAATTTATGAGAAGAAAAGATTTGTATTTTAGGGTGGTAGGGAGGTGTTGGGGAGGACTGTTGTCCTTATAGTTTCAAGTGGGTTCTTGAACACAGGGAGTTGTAGATTCCATCTAGTTGCACCTAGAAAAACTAGGGTGGCAGGGTGGTGCAAGGGAGAACTATTGTTCTCTGTTATATAGGTTGGTTCCTATGTAACTAGAAGTTGGTGCTTCCATCCAGTTGGTGTTGGAACACTCAGGGAGTTGGTTCTTCCTTCTGGTGGGTGCTAGAGAAACCACAGAGTTGGTGCTTCCTTCTAGTGGGTGCTAGAGAAACCACATAGTTGGTGATCTCATCAAGATGTTGCTTGTAAAACATGGGTGGTAGCCTCAAAGGGAGTTGGTTCTCATAAGAATGATAATGTACAGAAAATAAAGATTACTTATCATATAAAAAAGAAAAGGGTTTTCCCTTTATGGGTTTCCTCAGGAAATATATGTCTACGTATATTTCATGTGTGTGGTTGATGTTGAATATTCTATTTCGTACTTCCCTTCATTATTGTGATCGTCATTGAGTGTTTTGTAAAGAGTTTAAAATGGGCATAATTGTTTAAGCATAGTAACAACTGATTCACCCCCCCTCTCAGTTTTCCAACAATTGGTATCAGAGCAGGTTCCTTTTATTTAAAGGTAGATGAGTAAGCTTAAACATGACAAGTCACGAAGGAACTTCAACCAATAAGGCCCCCTATTTAATGGAACAAACTTTGGCTTCTAGAAGGTTAGTATGAGAACCTACATAATGATTTTAGGTGAAGATGTCTAGGATGTGGTAGAGACGGGTTATGTAAAGCCAATTGTACTAGCTAATAAGGATGACAAGCTAGAATTCAGCTTCAATTCTAAGGCTATGAATGTTATTATGAGTGGTCTTACAGAAGAATAATTTGTAAAAGTTATGCACTTAGAATATGCCAAAGCAATGTGGGACAAACTCATTAGCAGTTATGAAGGTAATGAGAAGGTAAAGGATGCCAATCTTGAAACCTACATATTACAGTTTGAACAAGTAAAGATGAATGAGGATGAGACAATTAATAATTTTTTCTTAAGAGTTGAGGAGCTTGTGAATGCCATGAAAGGTCTTGGTGAGAAGATTGAATATGTATTATTAGTTCAGAATATCTTAAGATCTCTGCCTGATAGATTCAATCCAAAAGTTTATGCAATAGAAGAACTGAATGATATAAAGACTCTGTCTATTGATCAACTCCTAGGAACTCTAACTTCTTATGAAATGAGGATTAGTAAATATAAATATACCACTAGAGAAGCATTGTTTAAAGAATATAAGAATGAGGATTCTGAGCCTGATGAAATTGCAACAAAATTTGTGAGAAGACTAAAGAAAGGATCAGGAAAGTACCAAGGAAAGTTTCCTTTCAAATGTTTTAACTGTGGAAAGATAGGTCACTTTGCATCTAAGTGTACACACAAGAAGAAGGATCAGAACTTTGAAGGTGAAGAGAAGTACAAATCCAAAAGATTTGATAAAAAGAAAAGTTTATGTGTAAACAATGATGACTCTTCAGAAGAAACTGATAATGACTCTTCCTGTGAAGATAAGGTAAATGAGTTTGTGCTTATGGAAAAAGCGGATTATGATAATAAAAGCACAATAAGTTATGTTGATGATGAAGAAAATGTCATTGACTTGGAAGGAGAGTTGATCAACGCTTTGAAAGAGATTGACAGACTCAGACTTAAGAAGAGAAAGAATTTTTTTTTGCTAATAGAGTTCAAGAAGGGCAATAAAAAACCTGATGAAGACTTTTCCCTGCTAAAAGTGGAATTAGAAGAGGCAAAGAAAATAGAGGACATTTTGAAACATTAGTTATCAAAGAAAAAGGAAAGATGTGAAGCTCTAGAAGAAGAAGTAGTGAAAGCTAGAAAACATTTGGAGAAGTTTAAAGCCTTATATCACCAGAATATGTCAAGTATCAAAGCCTCAAAAGGATTAGCCACCATTCCAAATAAACAAAGGAATCCAAAGTTGAAAACTAGTTTGGGTTATGAAGAGGGATCAAGTATTGGTCAACCAAGCAACAAAGAACCCATCAAGTTTGTCAAATCTACAACCAATGACAACATCAAACCTTCAGAAACAAAGGATGATAATCAACCACCAAGGAGGAGTAAAGAAAAAGGTGCCATAATTGAATCTGTAGAACAAATAAATAATACACCCTTTTCTCAAGGAAATCATCAACATGGAATAAATCAACTTGCTCAAAGAAGACAACCATTTTCCAGGTACAAATATTTTTTCTATGGATATTGTTTCTATTGTTCTAACTTTGGCCACAAAGATGTAAATTGTTCCTTAAGATTTAGACTTGAACAATCAAGACACCCAAGGAATAAATATCTGCCACAACAAAGAATGAGACAACCAAGTAACAAACAACCACATATTGCAAATGGTCAAATTAAGTTTAGAGACATGCAATTGAGGAGGTCAAGAAATATTGAACAATCAATGAGTAGACAACGTTACACAAATCACTTTGACCTATTGAACAATGAGCGCGAATGATATAACTTTCATGACTTCAGTCATAATGTTTCACATTTCCATCTGAAGAATTAAAAAGCATATTCAAGGATAAAACCCTTAGGTAGAAATGCCAGTGCATGGAAAAAGAAAGATAGTGAAAAATGTGGTCTAGTACTCTCAACTCAAAAACAAAAAGACCCCTGGTATATAGACAGTGGATGTTCCAAGCACATGACTAAAGACAAGGACAAGTCTCTGTGTATAGGTAAACGCATAAAGACATATAATAATGTTGATATTGAATCCTCCCTTGCAAGAAAAGAAGAAGACTAAGATACAATAAAAGAATGTTATGTTAGCATTTATCCCATGGAAGAAGTAGAAGAAGAATCATGTCATAATATGGAAGCAGAAGTTATTAATCTTAGAAAGAAGGTTGAGAAGTTAAACACCTAAATCAAGTTCTTGAACAGTTCCATGATCCTGGATGAGATCTTGGATACTCAAAGATCACCAAATGAAAAATCCAGTCTTGGATACAACAAGGAAGAAATTAGTACTCCTAAGAAGTCTAACACAGGTCCTTCATTTGTAAAAAGGGAAAGAAGGTATGACTCAGGTTCTTCAAGTTCAAATAATGAAAGAAATACTGCAATATTTAGAATATCAGATCAAGTAAGACATCTAGAAGCTACTCATACACCTCAAAGTAAGTTTATATGAGAGACGCCTTCATGGATGAATCAAAGGAGGTATGAGAGTGTTTGTAATGGTTCTTGTTTTCTCTTATGATGGATATGGTCATAAAAGCCTTGGATTGTAGGCATCATGAAAAAAAAAATTGAGCTACAATTGTGCATTTTTCTAGTAGGACATCCACATCCTTTAGAAACAAAGGGGGATTCATTCAGTTATGACAAGAAAAGGTTGATGAAGGAGTCCCATTAAGAGAGATAAGAAATATTGAGTATACTACAGAGGACACAACTGAATATGATGATGGGTAGGTCTAAGAATCCATTATTTCATTCCAAGACCAAGAACTCCCCATAAAATAACACTTTCTGATAGATAAGGCCACCAATAATATTGTTAAGGTTCATTACATTCCAACCACAGAACAAATTGCAGACATCTTTACTAAATCTATAGCCAAGACACCATTTGAATATCTGTGTCAGAAGTTGGGTGTCATATCTTCTCTCACCTAAGAGATTCCATCATGTCAGGGGGAATTTGTGTTGGTTGAATATATGATACCTTCGAAAAGTACTGCAAAAGATCAGGGGGATCATTTTTTCTTTGACATTAACGTCAAAGGGGGAGAAAAGGAGTGGTATGTATGGTGTGATTGGACGTCCAAGAAAATAGCATAGCCTGTCAGGGTTTCCATCAACTCCAAAGGGGGATATTGTTGGCATGTTTATAGGAAGAGTGTGATTGTCATTGATGGAAAGAACATGAGGCAGAGAAGAAGGAATCGTAAGCTCAGGAGGAGGAGAGAAAAGTATGCAAAAATCAAGTCTCACAAGAGATAGAACTCTGTGCTTTCCAGAAGTGCAGTCGAGGTCCAAGAGAAGGACTCGCAGGAGGAGAAACAATCGAGACCTTTGAACACTTAGAAAACCTTCTAATTCAGAGAGATAAGAAATATCAGGAGGAAGAATGAAAATGGTCATTGGATCACCAATCCCGAATACCCGATGACGATTAGATCAGCGTCACGTGACTAGACGAAGCACACAGGAGAAGTACAGATATGATCCGTTGGATCTGAGCATCGAGGATCAACAGTCATTGGATCCAGAAATAAATGCAAGAAGGTTAAGCCTTTGGATGAGCATAGGAGAGTGGACTTGTCGAAGTAACAAATTCCTGAAGTAAGAAGGGACCATCCATCATCAATACTGACATGTGGCACACAATCCTCAACTCCGGAGAAAATCACTTCGAGGATTTTTCAGTTTGAGACTTGAAAAACCTGAAGTCTGGAGAGCCAGAGAGTCAGAGTAAACGACATTTGTCAGATCAATTTGAAGTAGAAGGATAGGATAATATAGAAAAACATCATCGCAGAGAGATCGAGCCACCGATCTCAGAACATGATTGATGAACAACGTTTAGTTCGGGTCTAAAAGTTGCGAGGAGGTTATTTTTCGGGGACTCTCACTTCAGAAGAATTCACGACTTGAAAAGTTGAAATACTCGAAGTCTCGAAGGCTGAAGTCTCGAAGTGAATGAGGATTCACTTTAGCAAGACTACGTCAATAAGGACACATGGCACAATCAGACAATGACAAGTGTCAAGTTGATTTGGCACTTTAGGTATGTGCAAATCACAAATCCAAGTGATATGTGGAAGCTACTAGGCTCATGACACATCATCAAGTGATGTAAGTAAGTGCCATCACTCCGAAAGTTTAACTCCAGGAGTTTTACCACCAACAGATGGCCTAAGTCCCGAAGTCCTAAATGACGAAGTCCCGAAGTGGATACGATTCATTTGATCTGAAGATCACTTCGGATTCATTCTCAACTATTGATATAGTACAGTGGAAGGATAGTGTAAGTGGAAGTGTTAACTGATAGCAAGTGGTTTCCACCACCTATGACTTATTCTGTAGGTGACCACTCTAGAGGAGAATGAAGCAGTGATCAACTTAAATTTATGAAGTGACGAAGTCACCTATGATCATTGATCGTGCAAGAGGGTATGTGTCCATGGATCATGAACTTTGGGTGAAACTACTCTGGGAAAATGCAAAGGAGAAACATTTCAGATTGTCAAAGGCCGAAGTCCCATAGTGGAGGATAGTCGTTGGATTAAAGAGGACACGCATCAGTGGATTTTCAGCTGCCGGAAAAATAAAAGGAAGGATGAAGGAAAGTTGAGAGTTGAGATTGCCGAACCCCAAATACCCGAAGGGATTTTGACCATCGATCCAAAATGGACACACGTCGTTGGATCATGGAATCTGGGTGAAATTCTCTAGGAGCAAGAGGAGTTTGAGAATAGAAAATCCCAAAGCCCGAAAGGTGAAATCAATCTCTTCCATTGGTTTGGAGGGACACATGTCACCTGGTCATTGAGACTAAGGATCGCGCATGGAAAAAGAAAATAAGGCAGGAATGGAAGATAGATCGGAGTCACTGATCGAAGGAGCACCGTCAAGATCATGAAATACAAGGTCCGATTGCATTGTGGGGCCAGAACATGCTCGGGCCTTAATATTTCATGAGAGGATTGTAATAGAAACCACAGTTTTGGAGAAATGACGCATGGAGGCTCGTAGTGAATTGCGGGGCAAAAAGTGGGTTTCCCTCAAACCACCTATGGACGCGCTCACAATCTTGTGATCATGTGAAGTTCATAGCCCAAGGTCATATCATGAAAAGGAGCTAGCGCTCACTAAACAGAGCTTGGGAAGTTCCTTTAGAATAGTCATATGGTCACCGCAAGAGGTCAGGTGAAGGAAGGGGATTATAATCTAAAGAATCCATAATTGACTAGTTGTAACTACCAGAACAGAGTGATTGTATTAGCTAGATAACTCGAGGAGCTGCAGGGTGATTGCCAAAGGAATTGAAGAGTCTCAAGGTAAATGCCAGTGGAATGAATACTGATCATAGAGACAATTGACATATGGAAAAGTGTCAAAGTCTTTAAATGAAATAGAGAGGATAAGATAAATTGTGACAAATAAGACGAAGTGTCTCACTGCCCGAGAAGGAAAAGAATCTCAGGATAAGTCACTGATGACGAAAAGACTTAGTATAATTGTTAGCACAATATTGGTTAAGGTGCCAAGTGTCAAGAACAAGCATTGAAAACACTCTCACAAGCTTCCAAGAATAAAAATCACCCATGGATTTACGCTACCAAATTTCACGTAGACACATAGGCAAGCGCTACCTAAATTCGCTACATAAATTCTTGCAGAAAACGAATTGTGCAGAGTTATTTTACCAGTTTTGAGTCACTAACTTGAAACTTGGATTATGAACAATTGAGAAGGTATTTTTGAAAAATGAAGGAATGTTTTGTTCATAACATTCCAAATAACAAAAACCTCTCTCCGTTTTTCAAAATGTGGTATGTTTTGAGAGATATTAGACATAGAAGTGGTGCTACCAACTGTTTTACAATGGCGCTACCTAATTTCCTGTAGCGGTCACAGTTTTGATATTTTCCTTGTTCGGAGGTTGCCACATGTCAAGGAGGATTTGAATGGATTCTAAAGGATCGGTTGGATGTCAAGGGACAACTACACCTAATATTTATCTCCATCAAAGGCCTCATGCATGAGGTGGAAACAATTTATTAATGACTTCCAACAAATTCCTAAAAATTAACAGTTTGTTGGATTTTTGTCTCTTTGATTGTTGCCACCTATCTCGAAGGCTTAGAATAAAATGGAGGAGATGGGATTCGACCTCCTAATGTTATTTGGATGCTATTTTATATTTAAGGAAGGATATCTCTTGAGGATTGGAGGTTGGATTCATTATCCAAGAGAGGAGAGAGCTAGAGGAACAATTTATTTGCTTAATTGTAAGCCTGAGGTCCTGTTGTAATTATCATTTCTTCCATTAGAGATTCATGAGAGTCACTTATCAGACTTTGTTTTATTTGTTATCATTCTATATTGTCATTTTTCCTGAATAATATTTACAAATTTTGAAGATCAAAAGATGTCTTTGGTTAATGAATTCATGAGCTACAAAGGATTTGTGGTAATTGCTTGTTAATCACAGATTATTGTTCAAGCACTCTTAAATCTATATTACAGAAACGATCTCTGTTATGTGGTTATTATTATCTTTGTTTACCTTCTATTCTTCTATCCATCTGTGCATAATCCTTTTGTCTGGTAGGCGACTTGATTACCTTTGATCTGTAGGATGTTGTGACTCCATGCCCAATGGAATGTATTTGCAACAGTATGATGCCCTCTTTTTTACTCTTCTCTTGATGATCCACCTATTCAAACTATTTTAATACACTTACATTTCTATGTTACCAAGATTACTCTTATTTTCAATCTAGGAGAGACTCTTGGAGTGTTAACAATAACCACCAAAGAAGACGATGAGTTGCATGGATGATCTGGTAGAGGACTAGGCATGATAAATATATGCAAAACATAGAAGAGATGGTTGCTTCTGTTGAGTGTAATTTATGCAGGTAGAAGCATGCTATGTGGTGCAGACCCCCTTTTCCCTTGGGCCGAGATCCGCGCAGGATCTTCACTAAAACCACGACAAGGGTTACTTAAACTCTTTGTTTAAGTCATGAAGGACTTCGGGTTTGGGGAGTTGGAGAGTCCCGATGTATTTCCACAGCTCTTGGCAAATGCCAAAATGTGAATTGTCAATGAAGGTTGACTCCTTCATTGCACCAAACACACGCCCACTAATTTCGGCTTTTCGGGACTTGAGCGAATAGCCACAATCGTTCCTCTTCCCTTATGATTCCCCAACCTCCGAAATTTCACCTTTGGCGAGATCGACGGTTGTGAGCCTCCCTCGATCCAACGTCTTAGACCTTTTCAGGATTTCATGTACTGGAAGTTCATGACTATCGACCCCAAATCACTTGTCGCGCCAATTCCCGAATTCTGAAATAGCGACCTTTTTGGGATTCCGCGTACCGAGAGTTTGAAACTCTCGATTCCAAAAATCTCTTGTCACACCAATACCCAAATTCCAAAATAGATCTATTGGCTCCGATGTTTTCATGATTTCGCAAACCGGGAGTTTGAAACTCTCGATTCCAAAAATCACTTGCCTCCTCTACTTCCTGAACCCCAAAATACCGAAATGTCGAAATGGGATCAACGACGATTAGCCCCTAACCAAATCTTGGTCCATGTGACTTCTTCCTCCGTGACCACAACCCTACTCCAAAGACACGTCGTGTTTCACGACTTTGGGTTTTTCAACGTAAAGTGCCCCAGCTCCTTGTCATCAGAATTGTCGAAATGTTGAACTTCAAAATGCTGAAATGCTGAAATTCCACTCCAAAGGGGGATCAATGGCTCCTGTTGCTTCTCATACAATAGTCGCTACTCCTCCTGAGATTATAAAAATTAAAAGACACTCATCCTTAACCTTCTCACAGGTCTTCGAGATCCAACGGTCCACAGGATTTCATCACTTCTTCCATGAAGAAATTTCACCGTTCGTTCACTCTTCCTCAAGGATCTCTGGAAAAAATGACTTGGTGTCCTTCCACCTAAACTTGACTTCTATGAGATGATTTCGATCTCCACCTCCCTTTGAACACTTCAAAGGTGCTATCCCTCCTGAGCTCTCACTTGCAAACTCAAGCCCCAAAAGGAATCCTGCTCACACTCCTTGCGGCAACTTTCAAATAACCTCTAGTTATTTGAGTCTTCGAACTTGTGCACTCTTTGCAACAATAGTCCTTCAACGTTCACCTTAGTTGATAAGTTCTAAGGCTTCAACCAGCTTGCGCACACCTTGCATGACTCTGTGCCTCACCTGCACTTCTGCTAGTTATGAGGACAATGATATCTCTCCTAAGCTTTCTGAGATAAAAATCATATCCTCGTCAATGCACACCTTGCGGACGTTCACTGCACTCTTTGCAGGAATTATCAGGAAGAGAAACAATTGAAACTCATTCTCCCTCTTTCAGTGACTTCATACATTCAACATGAAATCATACACACATTACAACTTTGGAATAAATGCATAACAAAGAAACAAAACAACTGTAAACATACCATTTAACAAATGTAAACAGTAAGCATCATAACACCCTAAAAATTGAGTCAAAGCTTCATATATTAACTCAAGTGCTCCTACACATGAGTTCTTCTCTACAACTCTCTTCTTTAGCTCTACATCTTATGAATTTTGAATGATCATAAAATTACAATGATACAAGGGTGAGGGTGTCTATATCCGTTTTTCCTCCTATGCTTCTAAACTGTCTAATCTATTAAATTAAATATACCAAATTGCATTCATTACACATAAATGCCTCTACATTCGACAGATGAGAGCAACGCTCAAGATCTGTTTACAACATCTAGATATAAATATATGTGCACTTCCCCTAGCTATTACATTAATATCCACTCATTAATTTTTTCAAAACATTTCAAAATGTGCGTTGGTGCTTTTCCAGTTGTCTTCCACCTTTGTGCTTGCTTAGTTGGTTGCGTATGATGCTCTTGCATCATACTCCCTTTCTTGAAAATTTTCATGAACTCTTGTGCATGAGCTCTTGCATAGTCTGTCCATGCCTATGAATTGTTGCTTCATCCTCCCAACTGGCATATTCAATTGGATGTCCTTTCCACTTGACCAAGTATTCAAAATACTCTTTCCTCCTGGTCTTTTTTCTAATCCTTTTGTCAATTATGCCTTCCATCTATGGATTTTCACCTACACGCATTTGTTTTATCCATTGAACCTCTTTTTGTTCCTCCTCTACTCCTACTTCTTCAGCTCTATAAGGGTACAAATCCACCAGATTGAATATTGGTGAGATTCCAACCCCATCGGGTAATTCAATCTCATATGTGTTTGCCCAAAATTTTCTTTACGACCTTGCACGGTCCAATATTTTTCATCTTCAACTTATTATATGTTCCCCTTGGGAACCTTTCCTTCCTCAGATGCGCAATAATCAAATCACCAACTTCAAATTGAAGTTCTCACCTGTGTTGATCTTCTCTCCGTTTGTATTCTTGACTTGAACTCTGCAATCACTCGATTCATCTATGAATCTCCTTCATTCCTTCTGCAAAGTCCTCTACACTAGCACTCCTGAATTCATCTTGTTCTGCATCTTTCAATTCAGAAACTCCCCTTGGCTTCATTCCATACACAATCTGGAATGGACTCTGCCCTGTGCTTCTATTGAGTGAATCATTGTAAGAAAATTCCGCCTGTGGAAGAATGTGATCCCATTGAATATGGTGTTCAGTCACTAAGCTCCTTAGAAAATCTCCCAAGCTCCTATTTATGACCTCTGTCTGTCCATCCATCTGAGGATGATATGATGAGCTAAAAGACAAACTTGTCCCTAACTTCTTCCATAAGTTTCTCTAGAAATTCCCTATGAACTTGGTATCTTTATCAGAAACGATACTCCTTGGAAAGCCGTGAAGTCTGACGACTTCCTTGAAAAATAGGTTCAGAATATGAGTTGCATCGTTGGTTTCCTGGCATGGTATGAAATGTCCCATGTTTGAAAATTTGTCGAATACCACAAAGATCGAATCACATCCTCTTTGTGTCCTTGGCAGTGCCAATATAAAATCCATGCTCACTGCGTCCCACAACCTTTCAGGTATGGGAAATGGTTGATATAATCCTGTGTTCTGCCTTTTTCCTTTCGTGTGCTGACAAATTCTGCACCTGTCCACAAATTTCTTGACATCTGTCCTCATCCATGGCCACAATTATGAGCCATTCAACTTTGAGAACGTCTTGTCATGACCAAAATCTCCAGCCAATCCTCCGCTATGTTTTTCCTTCAGCAAATTCTCCCTCATGGAGCATTTTAGAATACATAGCTTATTTCCCCTGAACAATAATCCATCCTGGATAATGTATTCAGTCCATTGGATTCTATCCTTGAGAATTGGATTCTCAGATGCCTCATATTCTTCCATGAAGTCTGGGTCACCTTTGTACATTTCTTTGAGGTTATCGAAACCCAAAGTCTTGACTCTGAATTCCTGCATAAGCAAACAATTCCTTCTCAAAGCATCGACAACTTTGTTAGCAGTTCCAGAAATATGCTTAGTCACAAAAGTAAAATTCTGCATGAATTCAACCCATTTAGCATGTTTTTGGCTCAACTTCTCCTGTTGAGTCACGAATTGTAAAGCATAATGATCGTTGTACAAAACAAACTCTTTGGGAACCAAATAGTGTCTCCATTTCTTTAGTGCTTGTATGACTGCATAGAATTCTTTGTCATATGTGGAGTACTTAATCTTTACTTCATTCAGTTTTTCACTAAAATATGTGATCGGCCTATCGTCTTGGCTCAATACCACTCTAATAGAAAATCCACTCACGTCACACCTAACCTAGAATGTCTTGCTAAAATATGGCAAAACCAGAATTCGTTGCTCAGTGATCTGCTTCCTCAGCAGATTGAAACACTTCTCTGCTTCTTCTGTCTAGTGAAAAAATTTGTGTCGTTTCTTCACTGCATCCATCATCGATGCGCTAATTCCACTGAAGTTTCAGATGAATTTCCTGTAGAATCTATCCAAACCATGGAAGATTTGTACTTCAAACATGCTCTTTGGTGATAGCCAATCTTTAATCACCTTTATCTTATCTGGATCCATTTTCAGTTCATTTGCAGAGATAACAAAACCCAAATAAATGAGTTATGTCCTCACAAATGATGATTTCTTCATATTGATCAACAATTTCTCTTACTGTAATCTTCTCATTACTGCAACTAAGTGCTTTAAGTGCTCTGCTTCAGTTTTGTTGAAAATTAATATATCATCAAGATATACAATGACGAATTTCCCTATGAAATCCTTCAGGACTTCATTCATCAACCTCATGAAAGTACTGGGCACATTCGTTAAGCCAAATGGCATGACAAGTTATTCATACGGCCCCTCGTTCATCTTGAATGTTGTCTTCCATTCATCACCTTCTCTCATTCTAATTTGATGATATCCGCTTTTCAAATCAATCTTTGAAAACAATCTTGCTCCACTCAAGCAATCCATCAAGTCATCCATCCTTGGCAATGGAAATCTGTATCTGATGGTAATATTATTAATTACCCTTGAGTCTGTACACATTCTCCAACCTCTATCTTTATTTGGGTTGAGCACTATCGGAACAACGCATGGACTCAAGCTCTCCCGAATCAATCCTTTGTCCATTAAGTCCTGGACCTGTCTCTTAACCTCTTCATTTTCCTATGGCGTCAACCTATACGTGGCTTTATTCAGAAAACTAGCTCTAGGTATAAGATGGATATGATGGCTTATACTTCTGATAGGTGGCAATGAATAAGGTAGTTTTCCCACTACTATATCAACAAACTCTCCCAAAAACTCTTGGATTTCTTCTGGTAAATCATCTATTCTCGTACTGGTCAAAACAATTTTGGGCTTCCTAACCACAATAAATTTTGTGCCTTCCTTCTTCTTAACCTCATTAAGAAGTTCCTTCCCACTCATGAGAAGTACAGTGTTGTTCATTTATGTTTTCACCTCTTTATCCCTAATCGACAACAACATGTGAGTCCTACCATTTTTTTCCAGGGTGTACGTGTTGTTTCTCCCATCATGAATCACATTTCTGTCATATTTCCATGGTCTACCCAACAATAGATGACAAACATCCATGGGAATGACATCACATAATATTTCATCTTTATATCCTCCTATTTTAAATTCAACTAAACATTGTTTACTGACATTTACCTGATGTCCTTTTTGTAGCCATGAAACTCTGTGTTGTAGGAAAATCTCCCTGCGGACAAGTAGATTCCCTCTAAGGCTTGACCTTAACCTTAGAAAGAAAAATTCTTAACGTGGACACTGACTTCCTTTCAAATCTATCTAAACTAATGCATGAGAAGGAAGGATATCAGAAGTACCTTTCAATCGACGTTTGTCCCTGCACGCTCCGAGTTGTGCTCCAATCCTTTCCTCCTCGCTGAGGTCTGTGGACAAAACAAGATACGACCACTTCCTACTCTATTGACATTAGCTTGAAAACAGATCTATCGCTAAATGATAAGTTCATGTAACATCAGACACAAACTAGAAAGAAACAGGCCAAGCGTGTCATATTAATGAGAATAACGACAACAATACTTACAATCGTAGATGCGAATGTGACAGCTTCGTCAAGTCCTCTTCGTCTAACCCTTGCCTGAAAGATCCACAACCTGGATAACAGTAACTTCACTGATCACTCTCCTTTGGCTGACTGTCAGTTTCCTCCAATATCATAAGTTTCATATGTTCAGTTCTTCCCCCTTTCCACCATCATAGAGCCTATTTATATAGATTGGGAGGGGCCTAACCTCTTGAGTTATGTTTAGAACCAGTTGGGGACCTTTTCCTTAGATCATGGATCTTTTGATGAAACCGAGAATTTGAGCACAACTGCCTCCTAATCTCGGATGATCTCCCCCTTATTCCACTCAACGGGTTAACAATTGACCCAAAATAGGGAGCGCTCCCCCAAAAGGGGTATCAGAGCATTGTAGCACTCCTGGTGTGCCTTGGGAAAGTGCCAGTGCTCTTAAGATGAGCAACGCTCCTCTAGAAGGGCCTAAGGGGCGTTATAGCGCTCCTTGAATCATAGTAGAGGAGCGCCAGCGCTTCTGCAACTATAGTAGGGGAGCGTTCCCCTTCCAAATCAGTGTTTCAGGATCTCTTTCAGGTGTCAAGAGTTATTTGATTCCAGTAGACCAGTTCTTCATCTTCAAATCAGTCATATGAGGTGTCATAAGTGCCTCCTTAGTGTCATTATCATGGCATCATGTCTGAACATTGTTTGCGACACTAATGATCAACTTTCTACACTTGCGAAAGTTGCAGGGAAGATGCGACACTTACGACGATCGATAGGGATAATGTGACACTTATCCATCTGAGCAATTTTGACATGTAACAGAATGCCCCCCAAAGTATGAAGTCAGAAGATGCGAACCGATGACTTAAATTCTTTGTGGATGCTCAAGCGAGGGTATAGACTCGGAGAACCTGACGAAAGTTTCACACAAACATCCAACAAATATCATGACATGTTCCAAAACCCAAGGTAGGCATACCTATGCTTGGATGATCAAGATTTTTAGATATGGCCACCATAGTATACACTGCGGATCCATAATTGTATTGATAAAGGGTATAGCCACCGAAGATACAATGTGGATCTATACTTTGATGACTCAGACTAATCGTAGCCACGAAGAATACACAGTGGATCTACGAGATGACAAGACATAGCCACGACTAATACAAAGTGGATCTATGTAGCAATGTATGTGTTCTTTGTCCAGAACTCCTTCGCAACCTGGGCGAAACATATATCAAGGTGAATTAATCAACCCAGGGTCTTCTAACCAGTCCCTGTGTGATATGAATTTAACCATGTGAATAGATGTCTTGGTGTCGAACATGGCAGAAACCACTTGATTACCGATCAATGAGGTAAACCGTTAACAAGTACGAGGGAGATCACCATTAATGTCAATGATTCCCAAGGTATCTTAGTACATTCCATCGAACGTGAATATATGAGCTGAAGTCGAACATTCGTGGAATCATTCGATCAGAGGTCAATGATGTAAACCTACTGTCGAACATGAGGAGGCCTGCCATTGAGGCATGCAGGTCCCAAAGTACTAATTAGTTTCTAAGTCTAATTCCCAGATAATGTGTTGAAGTCTATAGGAATAGACTTGTCGAGGGAGGGCCTTGATGTATCCCCCATCAACGACATGAAACAGACATAGAGATGTAATTGGCAGATCAAATGGACATGGACTGACACAGGTTTTGAGGCAAGATATTTGGGATGGTTGAATCTCAGAGTGGATACTTCCCTTGAACACTGAGGCACAACAGCAAAACATGGAATGGACCAAAACTGTGCAATGGATACTGTGACTTGTGTCGGGTGACCCAAAGGAGTGAAAGGAAAATCAAAGGATTGGCTCAGTGCAGAGGTTCAGCGAATTATGATATGTGCAAAGTGACAAAGTGCCATGTTCAAGGGCGACTCTAAGAAGTGTTAGATGGTGTTCTCAAAAGACTGCTTGGCTTGCTCCTTTCAATTTTTCCCCCATCCAGATAGATGAGTACCTCTTTTTAATTTAACGAGCTCGAGGAGGATAACACGTGCTCGATATAACTCACCTTCGGTAAGTTCCTCTTCCTTTGTTTAACGAACCGGAAGAAGTAAGGGTTCATTCCCATATGGACATGTCGATGTGTGCTTTAACGAGTCCAAAGACAGAAGAATCGAAGGTTTTTCGGGATTATAGATTTTGGAAAAACACTTAAATGAGAACTCTCTCAGTTCCTTTTTCGTACAGTAGTCCATCGAGACCGAAAAAGGGTTAAACTATCACTCGAAATATGCCCTTTCTAACCTTTTAACGAGTGTGAAAGGAAGCAAGATCACTCGACAATCTTTTCATATTTAGAGAGTCTGAAAAGGGTTTAAAGGAGACTCCAAGGGGGTTCCTTTTTCGTGTGGTCATATCCGTACGGGCCCAAAAAAAGAGATAAAAGTTTACCCGGTTGAGTTCTCATATTGTCGAGCTCGAGAACGAACTAAGACTGTGCTCATAAATACGACAAGGTGGAAGATGCATTAGAACTGCCAATAATCCTGCAATGCCAGAAACTAAAAACCAGGGATTAGTGGAGCCATTTTCACCATTAGAGAAACCAAAATGACCATATCTTATGAAAATGAAATTTTATAAATATGAATTGATTTGGAAAACTCATTTACCATTTCATTTGCAAAGATTTTGTGGAGTGTTGGAGAATCTCAATTGGAGAAAAACTTGTTCTTCTCGCTGTCGGAGCTACGATTGATTGTTTCGCACACCGTTCGAACCAGGTAGGTGTTCGTTCTTTTCTCTTTCAATTGTATGGTTCCAAGTTGGTCTTTATAGCATTATTAATTTAAAACACAAATCCCTAGGTCGTTAATTTTGAACCAAATCGGCCTCCTTTTAAAAGTTAATAAAACGGGGGGAATTGTTCACAAAAATGTATTGGGAAAGGGTTGTTAAGATGCCCACACCCTAACAATTGATTAGATCGACCATTTTGACCAAAGAAATTTGCAAAAACTCCCCTCATGGGCCCACTCACCCCCTCAAAACGTTTTTTATTTTTATCATGTTTTAATCATTGTTTAGTGAATGTTTAAGGGTGTGGTGGTTAAAAATGATGATTGGTTACCTTTAGATGTCATGGGCATTTGTTTTCATGTTTTAAAATGCTTTTTGAAAATTGCCAAAATCACAAAAACGTGGAGAATGATGAAAATTTTGAATTTTTGTTTTGTAGATATATTCGGCAATCATGATCCAGTGGAAAGAGAGGGAACACGAGATGGGTGACATAGCCGCTGTACGGAGTCCCCGTACGCGGGCTGCTTTGAGGGCCTGCGGTTTGCTCAAGTTTTTCAAGCTGCAAAAAATGAAAAGCGAAGTTTTACTGCTTGAGCACATTATTGGTCTTTGGGACATCATGGAACGGGGATTCCGTATTGGTACACAACTCCTAACCATCGAGTTGGAAGATGTGTACTTTCTGACCGGTCTCTCGAAAAGAGGGGTCCCCATAGCTTTTACAGGGCAGAGGGCATTACCTGAGCAGGTGGACGTGTATCTGGCACGTCATTGTGTTCCGGGAGCAAGGTTGGTAGGGGGCAGGATCCCTATCAAGGATATTCGGGATCTGTCTCTTCGATCCATA
>ML783377.1:322700-356521 GCA_009831015.1 Picea engelmannii | reverse complement strand
GGGGGGGGGTTGAATCAGTTTTTATTGTGCTTAAACAATTATTCCCATTTAAACTCTTTACATAACACTCAATGACGATCACAATAATGCAGGGAAGTAAGCAATAGAATATTCAACATCAATCACACACATGAAATATACAGAGACATATATTTCGTGAGGAAACCCATAAAAGGAAAAACATCTTCTTATTGATATGATAAGTAATATTTATTTTCTATACATTATCATTCTTAGGATAACCAATTCCCTTTGAGGCTACCACCTCTGTTTTACAAGCAACAACTTGCTGAGAGTACCAACTCTCTGGTTTCTCTAGCACCCACTAGAAGGAAGCACCAACTCCCTATTATTAGACTGCGATACACCCCTCTAATAATATGATGGAATAAATTTCAATCACCATCTAATCGTATGAAATATAGGAATCTAACACCTTTGACACTCAAAAAATAGGTTCATGTCATCCTTCAACAAGTTAAGGAAGAAAACGTGTTTAGCAAGGCATGCATCTCACAAAGGTTCAAATTCAAGAATAGATTCCCCATCTCCCATGAGAACTTGACACAATACTGACCATTTATTCCTAAGGAATGAGGAATGATCTAGGTGGATATCAGTGGCCACCCACCTATTCCACTGGCTCCAAACTCAGCATTCTACCTTGGCAGTTTTTCTACGTTTTTTTGGGTCCTAAAATTCTAGGGTTGTTTTGAGGCCCTAAATGATGTTTATTTGGCTCAACGGTGCCTAGCATGTAGAAAAATTCATGCCCTCGGGAATTTGATGTATCAACTACCCCCATCGTGGGCCACAAAACTTTTGATGTTTCATCTCTTGGGGTTAGAGTTTTTCGATGTTTAGTGTTTTCTCATTTATGATTTATGTTAAAAAGGTCTTTAGAGCCTCATTGTAAACATATTCTTTTGAATGAGTGTAACTTTCACATCTCTTCTCACATATACGTTGCCACCATTCTAGCGAGTTCATTTTGACCTGTATTTTGACCATTTTTGCAGATTTCATTCATTAATAGAAATTGAGTATTATTGTATCTCTGTGTTTCTTGCAATATATTTTTGTTGTTATTTTTCATATATCTACCTTCATTTTTTTTTCAGCAAAATATGGATCATCAATCCTAAGAATCCTCTTAAGTTTTTCAAGGTTTTGGGAATTGGCCATTCCCTGATAGCTTTAATTTTGTTAGGTTCCACTTTTACACCTTCATGAGATAGAATATGACCCAAATATTCCACTTCTTGAACCCCAAAGGCACACTTGGAAGGCTTTTCATAAAGTCATTTGTCTTCCAATAATTGTAATAATCTCTTCGCAAGATTTGTTGTAGATTAGTATGTCATCAAAATATACTAACATGGATTTTCTAAGGAAGGGCTTGAAAATAGAATTCATCAAGATTTGAAATGTTGAAGGTGCATTAGTAACTACAAATGGAATAACCAAAAACTCATAATGACCTTCATGTGTTCTAAAATCTATTTTGGGAATGTCTTCTTGCCTAATTCTGATTTGATGATATACCAAACAAATATCCAACTCAGTAAAGAATATTTTTCCATGCAATTCAACTGATAATTCACAAATGATCGAAATAGGAAAATTATATTTGATGGTCATTTTGTTGATCTGTCTATAATCTAGGCACATACACCATGAACTACCTTTTTTTATAACCATCACTAGTGGTGAAGAGAAGTAACAATGGCTAGGTTGATTGATGCTAGCCTCTAACATTTCTTGGATCATACACTCAATCTCACTCTTCTATGCATATGAATGCATGTAAGGCCTAATGTTACATGGTACACTTTATGGTTGCAAATGAATAATGTGGTCATGATATCAAGCAGGTGGAAGACCCTTAGGAATTTTTCCATATATCTTGGAATGATTGTTTATAATTGTTTGGATATCTAATGGATCAAAGGATATATCTATTTCAACATCTAGTAAGCACAATTGTGCAATTACACCATGGTTTATCCTTTTGAGTAATTGTTGCATTATATTAGAGCTTATCACTTTAGATGGTTTCCCTTGGATACCTCTAAACTCAATTTGCTTGCCATATGAGGAAACTCTCATGAAAATATCTTGAAAATTAATGGCCACTGTTCCCAATGATTGTAACCACTGGACCCCTAATACAACATCAACACAACCCATTTGGATGGAAATCATTGGACTATCCAAAAAAAAAAAAAACCATAATGAGATTAATACTATGGCACTTCCCAAAAAAACTTATGGTATCTCCATATGAAATCACTACTTTAAACCTTGTTGTTGTATATACACAACAATTGAGATATTTTTCTAATTTGTAATTGATGAAGTTATGTGTACTACGAGAATCAATAGACATTGATACCTTTTTATTTTTGATCTATCCTTGTATCTTGAGAGTTTTTGGAGTACTAATGTTGACAAATTTGCATGACAAGATATTGTTGTAGTATCTTCTAGATATAGATCTTGTGATGGCTCGAATTCTTGATATTCTTCCTCTTCATACTCTATGTAGAATAATTTATTCTCACCAAATTTATGCCTCTTAATATACTTAGAATAGTAAAAAATGAGAAGTAAATTGATTAGAAAGTCAAGGTAGATTTTAAATTCATTCTCCTATTTCAAATCTAAAATAGTAACATCACTATAGAACTCCTTAGCATACAAAAGTATACATTTACGTTGTATTCAACATTTCAATCTAAAACCTATAGTCATTAAAAATACTAAGATATCATTTGAACTCAACATTTACACATATCTCTATGATACGATAAGTAATTCACTCCTTATGTGAATTAAACACTATAATGACATTCGTTGATCAAATCTACAATATATAACATACGTGGAACCCGTTGCATGTATACACAAAATTTTGAAGGATTTTTTCTAAAACCAAATCGAAAGTTCTGTCTAACAATTTAATCATAAAATAACCAGTGTTCAACTCTATAATTAAATTTTACTTCTTGTATTATCGCAACGATCAGATAACAAATTAATTCACTCTCATTAATTTAGAAAGGAAGTAATAGATCTCGACACCGACGGTGAGAATAGTTCCTACAAAGTTTTGGAGAAGGACGCCAAGGAAAAGAATAACAGAATCCCCGAGGTAGGTGGATTCCTCTCGAGAGTTAAACCACTAAGTATCCAGAAAATCCTGACCTTCCCAAGTTCATCGGTCATACTCTTTCATCAATCTGGTGGTAAACATTTAGATGCTCATATTACAGTTTGTATTTCTTTTGTTTTAAAAGAACTTGGGATAGACTCAAATAAATGATAAGCAATATGGTATTATCCGAGAATGGGTAAACGAAAGGATACCACTTCCCAAGTCCCATTTTTTTAAGGCGATTAAGGTCAATCTATTCTATTATTTAATATCAAGACTACGAGTCCATAATCTTTACTATCTCAATCGAAAAGTGCAGCTTGATATCAATCCTGATACGCAACACAAATTTAGTATTAGAACTATATCTACTCCTTTACCGTGAAATATGTAGTTATATTTATAGTGAAATAAGTATTCCATTTGATAACTATTCAGATATATGTACAGTTGATGTGTTCGCTTCCTTGCTCATAGATCCAGGTCTGACTTGTCCACTCTGTGGATCCTAGATGGGGAAAACAATGATCCTAGATGGGGAAATCAAGAATTTTTATTTGACTGATCTAGTTGTTATATCTGTAAAAATCGAATCTAATATTACAACTCGTTGAAGTTTCACCATGATTCTACACCTTATACAGAAAATGAATCTATCAATTTCATAATACTAGTAATCTGCCTCTTCTCAACAGAATTTCGAAAGTACACAATAAGAAATGCATATTGCATTATTAGCCAAAGCATTATCTTATACATATTTTTCATCAAATTCAATTTCTATTCCTTAATATATAAAAAAAAACAATTTAAAATATTGTGACCCAAAATATTGATGTAGGAAGAGGAACCTCAATTGAATACTTGCGCAAAGTCCTTCCTTCCACTTTCTAATAAAATGACTTCATTGGTATTGTCCAACCAACGCTATGAGTACTCTTCTTCTTCCTTAGCCTCATGAGCTGCAAAGTGGCTACACACAGAAAACCAAAATTCAATAGCACAAGGTTGTCCTCACAAGAAGAGGCTTCCACCTCTTGTAGTAGCTCGAACCCAACTCACACATGTAAACCCAGTTTGTTAAGCCCTGAATAGTGGCTCATTACTCCTTAATTGGGGCATATTACATTAGTAATTTTATTTTATTTATGTCGGCTTTAGTCCATTAGTTGTAATTATACCTCCTAGTCTCCTATATATACCAAGGAGAAATTTTCATTTGGAATCATCTTGTATTTGAACATTTATGTGGGCATAAGGAGGTTGCCCCCTCAAAGAGGCTTATTATCTGAATTTCTCTCTTTCTCAAGGCGTTTAGTACTTATTCTAAGGTTTTTCTATGCTATATTGATATTTGGTTCCTAACATATGGTATCAAACCTCAAGGTCTTGGGGTTTTGCTGCTACATCTGAGACACCTTGAAATTTTCACTATAACTTGTTTTCTACAACGATTCAGAAGAAACTTCTTGGAGGATATTTATTAGACGGATCAAGGTACGTAGTGTTAAAATCTCATCTCCAGAGGCCTTATACTTCCGGAGATACAACCTTTCTAAGATAGGGTTCTGGAATCATCCTGAATTGAGCCATTGCGGAATTTTTGCTATAAATTTTTTTATGTAACGTTTCAGACCTTCAAATCCGGAGAATGTCCACAAAAATTAGTAAGGTATCTTTGGTAACAATTTCAGCTTTTGGGTCATCTTACATTTGTAGATACTAGTCCTATTGACTAGTCTCAAGAAGGTGTTCTAGGAAAAACAATTATAACTTGTTCCTAGAGTATCCAAACTGAGTGAGACTGGTTGGGATAGTGGACATCCCGTAGTATATATGGCACGAGTTTTAGAACTTCATATCAATTATTTTGTACGAGGCATGCCATACAAGTGAGATCTCCTCGAAAGGAAAAAAATCAACAAGTTGTGGGAAGGTTACCGTAAATTCCACTTGGAACATCCAATTTTGATCAGACCTATGGCATTGCAGAGAAGAAATATCAGATACCTACAAAAAATAAAATTTAATACTCAGAAGGGCCAAAATTTTGGAGATATAATAAAAGGAAGATTGTCTAGCAGAACCACCTCAAAATCAAGGTTTAAAAGTGATACTTGGCCAACATGCCACCAAAAAAGAGAACTTCTACACCAAATAATCCTCCAGACAATACTACTTGGACTCTTGATGAAGGTGAAGAAATGAGTAGGGACATAAATGATTTACAAAATAAGACAGTAACAAAAGATGAACTACAAGAGATGGAAGCTAAGTTGGAGGCAATAAATACTAAGATAGATGGTTTAAAAGGGGAGATCATGGAAGGATTGAAAAAATTCCTAATAGAGAGGACACCTGAAAGTGAAAATGTATCCCATGAAATTCATGATTAGGACACAAGGAAGGTGAATCAAGAATAGAGAAACTCCAAGTTTGGGTTGAAGACCAACCACGTTCCTAAGATCGATATGAGGAAGTTTGATTGAAAGGACCCTATCACATGGATACTTCAGATGGAGCAATTCTTTGATCTACATAATGTGCCACATACACAAAAGGTATGAATTGCTTCTTTATATTTATAACTCAATCAATTTGTATGGTATCGATGGCTTTGTTCTTGCAAATTACTCGTCACGTGGAAAAGTTTCATGGAAGAAATGATAGCACACTATGAGGATACAAGGAGAAATACCTTATTTATCCAATTGATAAATCTCAAGCAAACGGGTTCAGTTACAAAGCACATTGAGAACTTCCAAATATTGAATATGAAGGTAACAAATATTCCAGATGAGCACTTGATTGATGTATTCATGGGAACTTTAAAGGATAACATTCAACATGAGGTTTGCCTTTTGGAACCCAAGTAATTGGAGAATGCATTTAGGGTGGCAAGAAATGTTGAAAGTAAAATATGGCTATCGCTACTATAAGGACCAATCCTAACATCTATAGAGATAATAATGCTCCTTCTTCTAAAACGCATCAACCTACAACATTGACGCCTTAACAAATGGAGGAACAAAAAGAAAAAGGTTTATGCTTTAATTGTGATAGCAAGTATAGTAAGGGACATAAGTGTGGTGAGGATAAATTATTATACATATATTGTGAAGAGGAAGAAGAACAAGAACAAGAACACGAACCATCTCAAGATGAAAACGTAGAAGCAATTTCATATGAAGAGTTGACTCCCATGATATCATGTAATGCATTGGCTGGAATTAGCACTCCTCAAACCCTCGCGATCAAAGGATATATCAAAAACAAAAAAGTAATAGTCCTAATTGATTCTGGTAGTACTCATAATTTCATTCACTATAAATTAGCCAAAGCTCTCAATTGCTTTGTATATCCAGCACCAGATTTTCAAGTAATGATTGTAGATGGAGGAACTATCAATTTCTCAGGAAAATGCAATAAGATCAATATTACTATGGGGCAATATGTAATGAATAGTCCAACGATTTCTACACCCATGGGTGGTGTTGATGTTGTACTAGGAATCCAATGGTTACAATCATTAGGAACAGTGGATTTTAATTTTCAAGAAATTTCCATGAAATTTTCATTGGAAGGAAAAGAAATTGAGTTAAGAGGTATCACAGGGAAACCCGGTAAGGTGATAAGCTCTAATGGCATGAAAAAATTATTTAAAAAGGGTCATTGATGTTTTATTGCATAACTATGCTCACTATATGTTCAAACATCTAAGCCATATATTCCTCTAGATCTCCAAGGGATCATTGATAAGAATTCCAAAGTATTTGAAGATATTCTCAAAGGTCTTCCACCCACTCGAAATCATGATCATGATGTTCACCTAAATCCCAGGAGTGTTCCTCCTAACATCAGGCCATATAGATACCCTTTTGCCCAAAAGAGTGAAATTGAGCGCATGGTTGAAGAAATGTTAGAGGCTGGCATTATTAGACCTAGCCAAAGTTCTTACTCTGCACCGGTGGTAATGGTATTCAAGAAAGATGGCTCATGGCATATGTGTTTAGATTATAGAGAGCTCAACAAGATCACTATTAAAGATAAGTTTCTCATTCCCATCATTGATGAATTGTTAGATGAGCTACATGGAGCAATCTATTTCACAAAGTTGGATCTCCATTCAGGGTATCATCAAACTAGAATGAAAGAAGAAGATATCCCAAGAACAACATTCCGAACTCATGAAGGCCATTATGAATTTTTGGTCATGCCTTTTGGCCTTACAAATTCACCTTCCACATTCGAAGGGTTGATGAATTCCATTTTCAATCCCTTCCTTCGAAAATTTTTGTTAGTATTTTTGGATGATATACTAATAAATAACAAGTCTTGCGAGGATCATGTGTGACATGTTGACAAGGTGCTACAACTACTAAAGAGAAACAACTATATGCCAAACCATCCAAATGTTTCTTTGCAGTGAAGGAAGTAGAGTATTTGGGTCATATTGTATCTCATGAAGGTTTCAAGGTAGACCCTAACAATATTAAGGCCATGATGGACTGGACGATTCCGAAAACATTGAAGAATCTTAGAGGATTTTTGGGTTTGACAGGTTGTTGCCGCAAGTTTGTTTGGCACTATGGAAGAATATCAACACCTTTAATGACACTAACTAATAAGGATGCATTGTCATGGACTCCAGTGGAAACTAAATCTTTTGAGCAACTTAAAGAGGTGATGTGCAAAGCTCCTGTCTTGACCACTCCAGACTTCACAAAATCCTTTATTGTGGAATGTGATGCCTCAAGAAATGGAATTGGTGTTGTCCTAATGCAAAAGGAAGGCCCCTGGCTTTAGAAAGTCGACCACTCAAGGGAAAGGACTTACACAAACCCATTTATGAGAAGTAAATGATGGCAATACTACATGCATTGAAGAAATGGCGTCCTTACCTAATAGGTAGGGACTTCAAGGTCAAAACAAATCATGATAGTCTTAAATACTTATTGGAACAAAGACTATCTTCAGAAGAACAACAAAAATGGGTAACCAAGATATTGGGTTATGATTTTAAATCATCTATAAAAAAGGGAAGAAAATTGTTGTAGGATATGCACTCTCAAGGAAGGATGGATATGTTGAGGCCTTTCTTTGTTCTATCCCTCGATCATCCAACCCAATTGGATAATAGAAGAAAGGGATGAATGGAAGAATGAAGAAAAGTGTGGACTCTCATTCAAAGGTTGTAACACGATTCCAGTGCATCAGATACATTTCCATGGAAAACCAATTCACTATGGTACAAAGATCACTTATATTTATGTAAGAACTCCCAACTCAAACAAAAGGTACTATTGGAATTGCACACGTCTCCAGTAGGAGGGAACTCGGGATTTTTAAAAACATACAATAGGGTCAATAAGGAATTTTTTTGGGATGGCCTTAAAACTGATGTTTAAAGGTTTGTGGCAGAATGTTTGGTTTTCCAACAAAGTAAGGTGGAAACAATTAAGACCCCAAGTTTTTTACAAACATTAGCCATCCCAAGTCAGCACTTGGAGGAGGTTTCCATGGATTTCATCACAGGGTTACCTAAGTTTGAAGGAAAGAGTGTCATCATGGTGATTGTTGATAGACTAACCAAGTATGCACACTTTTGTGCACTCTCTCATCCCTTCAAAGCCAGTACAGTTTCCACCACATTCATGGAGACAGTTCAAAAGCTACATGGATGCCCAAATATTAATGTAAGTAACAAAGATCCCATCTTCACTGGACGTTTTTTGATAGAATTATTTTCTTGTTTGGGTACTCAATTGGCTCATAGCTCATCCTATCATCCTCAATCGGATGGAAAAACTGAGGTAGTGAACAAATGTCTAGAAGGCTACCTTCGTTGCTTTGTCTCTGATAAACAAACACAATGGTTCAGATGGTTACCCTTGGCAGAATGGTGGTATAACACTCCCTTTCATACTGCAACAAAAATGACACTATTTATGGAACTCTATGGATACCACACTCCTTCTATCACTTCTTCTCTAAAAGAAAAATATGAGGTTCAAGCAATGGAATATCACATCGAGCATCAACAAAAAGTTCTCCAAATATTAAAGTACAACCTAACCATGGCACAGAATCACATGAAAGAATAAGAATATCAACATCATAGTGAAAGAAGTTTTGAAGTAGGGGATTGAGTGTTTTTAAGACTACAGCCATACAAACAGATGTCCCTCAAGCAAGTTAAGAAGCATAATAAATTATCACCAAAGTAATATGGCCCTTATAAGGTGTTGCAAAAGATTAGTACTATGCCATACAAATTGGAGTCGCCTGCATCTTCATGAGTACACCCAGTTTTCCATGTTTCATAATTAAAGAAGTTTATAGGTGACAAGATCCCAGTTCAAAATATATTTCCAAAATTTTACAAGGAAGGAAAAATCATATTGGATCCTGAAGCCATCACTGACCCAAGAATTCTCTAGCTGAGGAATAGATCCAGTTCAGAGTATCTCATTAAATGGAGGATACTACCAGCTGAAGATTCCACTTGGGAAGATGAGTCTTTTATACAGAAGCATCAAGATTTACTCAGGCGTTGCGGATAACAATTGTCTCGAGGGAAGGGGCATGTTAAGCCCTAAATAGTGGATCATTAACCCTTAATTGGGGCATATTACATTAGTAATGTTATTTTATTTATGTTGGATTTAGTCCATTAGTTGTAATTATACCTTCTAGTATCGTATATATACCAAGGAGACATTTTTATTTGGAATCATCTTGTATTTGAATATTTATGTGGGCATAAGGAGGTTTCCCCCTCGAAGAGGCTTATTATCTTAATTTCTCTCTTTTTCAAGACGTTGAGTACTTATTATGAGGTTTTGATATGCTATATTTATATTTGGTTCCTAACACAGTCAATCAAAATTTCACCTTCATTTCATTCATCCAACAATAGGGTAAATTCTCTCTTCCTCACCATTTCTTTTACAGGAAAAATCCCATTGACACATGTCCTCTCATGCACAATTTGAAAAATTTAAATATTAAATTAAGGATTATTAACCTAGAACACATGTCACACTCTCTCCAAGGGATAACATTAAGGGATAACATTCAACATGAGGTTCATCTATGGGAACCCAAATCATTGGAGAATGCATTTAGGGTGGCAAGAAATGTTGAAAGTAAAAATATGGCTATGGCTACTAGAAGGACCACTCCTAACATCTATCGAGAGAATAATTTTCCTTCTTCTAAAACACCTCAACCTACAAGGTTGACACCTCAACAATTGGAGGAAAGAAAAGAAAAAGTTTTATGCTTTAATTGTGACAGCAAGTACAGTAAGGGACATAAGTGTGGTGAGAAGAAATTATTCTACATAGATTGTGAAGAGGAATAAGAACAAGAACAAGAACAAGAACCTGCATCTCAATATGAAAAGGTAGACACGATTTCTTCTTAAGAGTTGACTCCCACAAAATCGTGTAATGCATTGGCTGGAATTAGCACTCCTCAAATGCTCAAGATCGAAGGATATATAAAAAAGAAAAAGGTAATAGTCTGAATTGATTCTAGTATTTCTCATAATTTCATTCACTATAAATTATCCAAAGCTCTCAATTTCTTTGTATATTTAGCACCAGAGTTTCAAGTAATGATTGCATATGGAGGAACTATCAATTGCTTAGGAAAATGAAATAAGATCAGTCTTACTATGGGGGAATATGTAATGAATAGTGCAATGATTTCTATACCCATGGGTGGTGTTGATGTCTTACCAGGAATCCAATGGTTACAATCATTAGAAACAATGGCTTTTAATTTTCAAGAACTTTTCATGAAATATTTATTGGAAGGAAAATAAATTGAGTTAAGAGGTATCCGAGGGAAACCCAGTAAGATGATAAGCTCCAATGGCATGACAAAAGTATTGAAAAAGGGTCATCAAGGTGTAATTTCACAACTATGCTCACTATATGTTCAAACATCTAAGCCATCTATTCCCCTAGATCTCAAAGGGATCAATGATAAGCATTCCAAAGTATTTGAAGATGTTCCCAAAGGTATTCCACCCAATCGAAATCATGATCATGATATTCACCTAATTTATGGGAGTGTTCCTCCCAACATCAGGCCATATAGATACCCTTATACCCAAAAGAGTGAAATTGAGTTCTTGGTTGAAGAAATGTTAAATGCTTGCATTATTAAACCTAGACAAAGTTCTTACTCTGCGCCGGTGGTAATGGTATTCAAGAAATATGGTTCATGGTGTATGTGTCGATATTATAGAGAGCTAAACAAGATCACTATTAAATATAAGTTTCTAATTCCTGTCATTGATGAATTGTTAGATGAACTACATGGAGCAATCTATTTCATAAAGTTGGATCTTCGTTCAAGGTATCATCAGATTAGAATGAAGGAAGAAGATATCCCAAAACAACATTCTAAACTCATGAAGTCCATTATGAATGTTTGGTCATGCCCTTTGGCCTTACAAATTCACCTTCCACATTCCAAGGGTTGATGAATTCCATTTTCAAGTCCTTCCTTCGAAAATTTTTGTTATTATTTTTTGATAATATAATAATATATAGAAAGTCTTGGGAGTATCATGTGCGACATGTTGACAAGGTGCTACAACTACTAAAGTAGTAACAACTATATGCCATACCATCCAAATGTTTCTTTGAGGTGAAGGAGGTAGAGTATTTTGGTCATATTGTATCTCATGAAGGTGTCAAGGGAGACCCTAACAAGATTAAGGCCATGATGTACTAGTCGATTCCCAAAACATTGAAGAATATTAGAGGATTTTTGGGTTTGAAAGGTTACTACCACAAGTTTGTTCAACACTATGGAAGAATAGCAACACCTTTAACGAAACTGTTACTGTAGAAAAACTCTCTATGGCCATAGGGAAAAACTCTCTATGGCCAAGGGTAAACCATAAAAAACAGGTATGACTGTAGAAATCAATTCAATTCCATTGTATGTTATATAAACTAATGTGCAAGATAATAAAGAGGCCTACCTCGATCCAATGTTCGATGATGTTCCACTGTTTAAAACTTCGACCCAAAGCTTTATACCTGCAATAAGTTCTTAAAAAATGAGCATAGAAAGTACATGGTGATAGTATAAAGGGGTTATCACATTAGATAACATAATCCATTAATAAACATTACAAACATGCCCATGGATAATAATCATATATTTGTGCGGTACCACTAGGATAGGAAAGGAGTATTTCTATTAATAATTATTCAGCAGAAGTGACAACATTACAGACTTCCGTGTGAGCACGGTTCGAAACCAAGAAACTAAGTTCCTTCCAAATGGGCCTCCACCACTTCAATCCTCCACCAAAGGCAAGCTCATAGGAGAGAGACAATGAGGTTCTCTCAACAATAGGGAAAGAGGTTGGGGGATGAACACTGTGTTCAGGCTAGAGGGACAAAGGGATGAGGACTCAATATGAAGTAATTTCTCCAGAGTAACTTTGCTCTCAAAGTTGAATGCTTTCTCCTCTTTTCCATAGCTCGGAATTGTGATTTTATAGTCTTCAAAATTTATTCGAAGGGTCGAGTCAGAATGATTCCAGTATGTGGAAGGCCAAGGATCAGAGATATCCTTCCATGACATGGAAACCCGAATCCATTTTGTATTTTCTAGAACAAATCCTGATGTACGTGGGTTGTAGTGGAGCATTCTGCATATATGCATGTTGTATATAAGTTAAGGTGAGTATATGTGGAAAAATGTGTATTTTTGGCTCTAGATTCATCAAAAAGGGATGACAAGTCTGCATAGGAAAATGGAAAAAGGCCCTCTGTGAAAGATATCAATGGTGGGGAAAATCTTTCTATAAAAAACACTAACTAAGAAGGATGCATGTTCATGGACTCCAGAGGAAACTAAATATTTTGAAAAACTTATAGAGGTGATGTGAAAAGCTCCTTTCTTGACCACTCTAGGCTTCACAAAAACCTTTATTCTGGAATGTGATACCTGGGGAAATGGAATTGGTGTTGTCCTAATTCAAGAAGGAAGGCCCCTGGATTTTTAAAGTCAACCACTCAAGGGAAAGGACTTACACAAACCCATTTATGAGAAGGAAATGATGGAAATACTACATGCATTGAAGAAATGGTATCCTTACCTAATACGTAGGCACTTCAAGGTCAAAACATATCATGATACTCTTAAATACTTCTTGGAACAAACACTATCTTCATAAGAACAACAAAAATGGGTGACCAAGATATTGGGTTATGATTTTGAAATCGTCTATAAAAAAGGGAAGAAAAATGTTGTGGCAGATGCACCCTCAAGAAAGTGTGAATATGTTTAGGCCTTTATCTGTGTTATATTGATTATCCAAACCGATTTGATAATAGAAGCAAGGGATGAATGGAAGAATGACGAAAAAGTTTGGACTCTCATTCAAAGGTTTCAACAGGATCCAATGCATCAGATACATTTACATGGAAAAATGATTCACTATGGTACAAATATTGCTTATATTTATGTAAGAAATCCCAACTCAAACAAAAGGTACTATTGGAATTGCACACCTCTCCAGTATGACGACACTCGGGATTTTTGAAAACCTACCATAGAGTCAAGAAGGAATATTTTTTGGATGGCCTTAAAACTGATGTTCAAAGGTTTGTCATAGAATGTTTTGTTTGCCAACAGAATAAGGTGGAAAAAATTAAAACCCCAGATCTTTTACAACCATTAACCATCCCATGTCAGCACTGGTAGGAGGTTTCCATGGATTTGATAATAGGGTTACCAAAGTCTGAAGGAAAGAGTGTCATCATGGTGATTATTGATAGACTCACCAAGTACACACACTTGTGTGCACTCTCTCATCCCTTCAAATCCAATACAGTTGCCACTGCATTCATGGAGACATTTCAAAAGCTACATGACAGTCCAAAGATTATTGTAAGTGACGGAGATCCCATCTTCAGTGGACATTTTTGGACATAATTATTTTCTTGTTTGGGTACTCAATTGGCTCATAGCTCATCCTATCATCCTCAATTTGATGGAAAAACTGAGATAGTGAACGAATATCTGGAAGGTTGCCTTCGTTTCTTTGTCTCTGATAAACAAACACAATGGTTCAAATGGTTACCCTTGGCAGAATGGTGGTATAAAACTTCCTTTCATACTGCAACAAAAATGACACCATTTATGGAACTCTATGGATACCACCCTCCTTCCGTCACTTCTTATCTAAAATAAAAATCTAAGTTTCAAGCATTGGAATATCACCTCGATCATCAACAACAAGTTCTCCAAATCTTAAAGGACAACCTGACGATGGCATAGAATCGCATGAAAACAAAAGCATATCAAAATCATTGTGAAAGAAGTTTTGAAGTAGGGGATTGGGTGTTTTTAAGAATACATCCATACAAACATATGTCCCTCAAGAAATCCAAGAAGGATAATAAATTATCACCAACTTACTATGGCCCTTATAAGGTGTTGCAAAAGATTGATACTATGGCATACAAATTGGATTTGTCTGCATGTTCATGAGTACACCCAATTTTCCATGTTTCATGCTTAAAGAAGGTTATAGGCGACAAGATCCCAGTTCAAACTATATTTCCAAAACTTGATGAGGAATAAAAAATCATATTGGAGCCTAAATCCATCACTGACAAAAGAATTCACCAACTGAGGAATAGATCCATTTCATAGTATCTCGTTAAATGGAGGAAACTACCGTATGAAGATTCCACTTGGGAAGATGAGTATTTTTTACATAAGCATATAGAGTTACTCAAGCACTACATACAACACTTGTCTCAAGGGGAGGGGCATGTTAAGCCCTAAATATTGGCTCAATACCCCTTAATTTGGGCATATTACATTAGTAATGTTATTTTATTTATGTCGGCTTGAGTCCATTAGTTGTAATTGTACCTTCTAGTATCCTATATATACCAAGGAGACATTTTCATTTGGAATCATCTTGTATTTGAACATTTATGTGGGGTATAAGGAGGTTTTCCCCTCGAAGAAGCTTATTACCTGAAATTCTCTCTTTTTCAAGGCGTTGAGTACTTATTCTGAGGTTTTTCTATGTTATATTGATATTTGGTTCTTAACAATCACCTATTCTCTCATGAAATGATTTATTTTCAATTAAAAATTCATTTTTATTTATAACATGCACACATGTGCATATATCTAGTTTTATTCCTATTCTTTCTTTATTAATGTTTATTTAGTCAAACTCCCATAACCCAAATAATATTTTATTTAGTTAAACAATTAGACTTAGAATCTTTGTTAGGTTTTCTAGTTTATCAATTAATAATAAATGGTATGATCTTTTCTAAAAAACTCTAAGAATTTATTTTATTTTCAAGGCCTTCTATATTTTAATTGAATCATAGTTTTGTTTATACGACGTGCCCTTCAGGACGCACTTATGTGCTCTAAGGGTGCCACTCGCCATCGACTAGTTTGGAAGTTTTCCGATGTTGGGAGTCAATAATCCACTTGTTGTCCTTGTATGAGTTTAAGGTATTTCTAAGGAATAAGGTATCCACCTTATTACGCACCCCTCTATAATCATTGTGAGCGACTGTCTCATTCTGTGCTTATGGCATCACGATCATCTAGGAACAAGGTAATCGTTAACCTTCATTTCATATCATAGAGGGAATGTTAATAGGCTATGACATTAACACTTCCACACCTCTCCCTCATCCATCGGGCATCTATGTATGACCCGTTTACTCCATATGTGAGTCAGATTATAAAGGGTCACCATGCTTCCATGCACTAACAAAGATAATGTCAATAATTATATACATAAAAGGCATACTAAATCATCATAAATAATATATATGCGTATAAATCAGTACTCAAATCAAAAAAAAATTCCACTCCCTGACTCAATCCACAGTTCAAGGAAGTTTATTGATTCTATCGACATCCTCATCATGTTACATTTCCTACACACTCAGGAAACCTTTTCATAATACCTATCAATATTATACATCAAATAAAATAGCATACAAATCTCTATACTCAACACAAGATAACTCAATAATGAAAGCATAACAATAATGTATCATGTTTTAATCGGATCACTTGATCGCAAGTGTCCTCAAAGAATAAGTCAGTATATAAAATGTGATGAGTGGAAATGGATGTTACATACACCCCCTCTTGTTTTAAACTTCATCCAAGAGTTTTATAATCTAACAATTGAAGGAATGATTTTTTTTTATATTGATCTATATATCTAATCTATCAAAATAAATAAGGAAACCACCGATGCATCTCATATGAATCCTCCCATGTAGCAGAGTGTGGACTATAACTATCCCACTAGACCTGGACCTGATCAACTATTTGATGTCATAGTTATCGAGTGAAATGGTCTAGTATGTGGATCGGCTCTGATATGAGAGCCCCCTTTTCCAATACCTACAAATAAATCATGTCAATAACATGTGACAGACCTAAAATATAATGACGTAAAACTGAGACATGAAATACATCATGCATATGCCTCAAAGAATTAGGTAAGGCTAGTTGGTAAGCCATGGGCCCTTTCCTTTCCACAACCTCAAAATTTCCCACAAACCTTGGAGAGAGTTTAGCACCATTTCCAAACTTAATGAAACTCTTATGCAGTTTTACCTATAAAAACACTTTATCACTAGCTTCATAGCTACGGTCAATATGATGTGCATATGCATAACTCTTTTTTTGGTCTTTCACTTCTTTAATCCTTTTCCTTATGGATTGCAATTGATATTCGATTTCTTGAAACACTTATGGTCCCACCAGGACCCTATCCTCTAGTCTATCCCAAATGAATGGTGTCCTACACAGTCGTCCGTAAATAAACTCAAAAGGTACCATATTTATTGTACTCTGATAATTGTTGTTGTATGCAAACTCTACCAATGAAAAAAATTATTCCCATTGTTTTTGTTGATCCATCACATAGATTCAAAGAATATCCTCTGTAATTTGATTTTTTCTTTCTGTTTGTCCATTTGTTTTTGGATGATATGTTGTACTAAAATTCAATTGTGTTCCCAAAGCCTCTTGGAAACTAGTCAAAAAGCGTCCAGTAAATATTGATCCTCTATTAAATATTATCTTCCTTTCCACACCATGCAATCTCATAGTTTCATTAACAAACATTCTAGCTATGTCGAGTTCTTGATACATCGTACGAACTTGGACAAAATGTTCACTCTTCATCAAAGTGTCGAAGACTAAAAAAATAGAATCGTGTCTCCTTGTTGTCAATGGAAATCCAACAATACAATCCATCGAAATAAGTTCCCATTTTGATGCAGGAAACATATGTGGTTGTAATAAACCCATTGGATTCCTATGTTCAAAATTTCCTTGCTAACATTCTAGACATATTTCCACATAGTTAATTATATATGTCTTCATTCCTTTCCAAAAGAAAAATGGTTTAAGATCTACCTTCATCTTTGAGACTCCAAGACAAGCCATATCCACTTCTCGATGATCTTCGTTCAAAATTAATCTTCTCAATTCATCATTTGGTGGTAAATAAATTATTCTATTGTATCTTAAAAATCCATTATTTTCCAAAGAATATCCCTCATATCTAGGTATCATCATCGTACCTTGTCCAATATTGTCTTTTACGTCCTTGTACCAGTCATCATCAATCTGTAATGCAAAAATATTTTCTCAAAGATCTATCTGTAGTGGTATTACTGAGAAAATGTGAGTTCTCCAAGTTAACACATATGCTACTCTGTTAATTGTTCCCTTGATATACGTGATCTCAAAATCATATTCACTTAAAAGTTATGACCAATTCCTTTGTCACGCATTCAAGTCACTCTAAGTAAAAATGTGTTGCATTCCACAATGATCAATTTTTAACTCGAATTTATCTCCAATAAGATAATGTCTCCAAACCCACAATGAATAAACAATCACCAATAATTCCAAATCATGTGTTGCATAATTATCTTCATTCCTTCTTATTTTCCTTGAAATATACACGATAACTCAACCTTATTGCATTAGTACTCCACCCAGTCCTTCCTTGGATGCGTCGGTGCAAACCAATAATTCCTTGTCCATATCAGGAACTTTCAATATCAGTGTTGTCATTAATAACTCCTTAAGCTTCTAAAATAATTCCTTGCATTTCTCTGACCATACAAATTTCTTATTCTTCTTCTACAATTCTGTGATTGGATTTGCTATATTTGAAAATCCTCATCAAAGCGTCGATAATAACCTTCTAATCTCATAAAATTAAGTCCTTCTTGCACATTTTTTGGTGTTGGCCATTCCATAATAGACTCAAATTTCATTGGATCCATATAAATACCTTTTCCAGATATAATGTGTCCCAAATAATGAATCTTTGTATGATAAAATGAACATTTCGATAGGTTTCCGTACAACTTGTTTTTATCTTAAACATTGAAAAAATAATATTAGGTGTTCGTCATGCTCCTATCTCTTCTGGTATTAAATCAATATCATCAACAAATAATTGTACAAACTTTTCCAAGTATTCACGAAGTACCCCATTCATTAAACTCATAAATAGTCATGGGGAATTCGTCAATCCAAATGGTAAAATAGTAAATTCATAGTTAATGAATCTTGTTTTAAATGTGGTCTTAGGGATATATTCCTATTTGATTCGAAACTAATTGTATCTCGATCTCAATTCAATATTTGAAAACATTGTCACTCCCTTCATTTGGTCAAATAAATCACCAATCCTTGGTAACGGATACTGGTTCTCGATCGTGGCCTTGTTTATTTGATGATAATCAATGAAAATTCTCCACGATCCATCCTTCTTTCTTACAAAAATCATTGGTGCACCCCACGACGATACACTTGGATGCATAAGTCTTAGGTCTAATAACTCCTTTAAATGAATCTTTAATTCTTGTAATTCAGGTATTGACATCCGATATGGAATTCTTGCAATCAGTTCTATTCCAGGTTTTAAATATATAGTAAATTCCAATTCTATTTCCAGTGGTAAACCTTGCAGTTCTTTAGGAAAATAATTAGCAAAATTTGACACTACAGGAGGGTTTTCCAATCCTTACATGTCCCCCTTTTTGTTAAGTTCGAAAATGGCATATAACTTACATACTTTTCTCATACTTTTATGTAATTGTAGGGAAGAAACAAATATCAACAAAACTCCTTGGTTTCTTCCCACAATTACCCTATTGTGTCCAAAATCATCAATCAAACTTAATCATTTCATATTATAGTTAAGTATCACGTTGTGTGATTCTAACCAATCCATTTCAATCACAATGTCATAAGATCCAAATATTATGACATACATGTTTATGCAAATGTGTTGAATGTGCGTATAATAGATCTAGCTAGCCAATCACATACACAATTTGCAGAGAAAATATGAAAAACGAGAAGGAGAGAAAGAATTGAATAATTCTCATTAACCAAATGAATGAATGATACTTTACACATGATATACTCTATATAACTCAACTAATCTGCACTAGGGGAGAAGCCAATTCTCCATAGTGGTGGTCTAGAGTGATCTAGACACACACCAGTAGTTACAGGAGTAAACTACCACCTAGTCTAGTCTCTCAGACAATTATGAGAGTGAAATGCCACCTAGTCTGAGTTAACTAGTCTCTCAGTCTTCAGTTAACTGAGTGAAATAGATTGAATTGAGAAGTATATTAGGGAATCATGAGTAATGTGCTAGTTTGGGGATGATCACAATGCTACATCTAGACTCCACTCAACTGATCAAACTAAAGAGAATGTTCTTTTAGAGGAATAATCTCCCTAAACTATAGGAGACTGAAAAACCTTAGGAAAAAGAAATCTTAGGTGTGTGTGAAGTATCTCCAATACCCCCATGAACATCACTATGGTGAAAATGAAGAATGGGTCCCAACAACGAGGCCATGTTAGGTACCCAAATACAAATGATACACTAAAATAAAAGAGGAAAGAGGGAAAACCTCATGGGAACCCCCCCCGGTCAAAGTACAATGTATGTAAAAAGAAGAACTGACAGTTGCTAGGAAACTGTGTCCTTCATGTTTGTATTTTCCATTGTATCTTTTCTATTCTTTTACTGAATATATGTTTGTCGTAGATATTGTATAAGGTTAGAATTTACATTTGGTATTAGAGATTTATTGTCTTCAATAGGACTCCTTTGTGATCAAGGGTTTGGCTCGGGACTATGATAAGACTTGTTACAGTGGGAGATCTGTGGTATTGATTTTTTAGGTGAAAATAAATGACAAGCAATTCGAAGATGGAGATCGAGAAGTTTAATGGGAAAAGTTTTGATTTGTGGAAGCTCAAGATGGAAGATTTGTTGGTGGACAGAGAATAGTGGATTGTGGTAGATCCAGGTATTGCACCCACGGGAACTTCAATAAATGAATGGAAAAACTTGGATCGAAAGGAAAAGAGCGCAATCCGACTGTGTCTCTCTGATTCAGTATTACTAAATGTGTCATAGGAAGCTACAGCCAAGGATTTATGGGAAAATTTGGGGAAGTTGTATTAGTCTAAGTCCCTAGTAAATAAACTATTCACGAGAAAGAAGATGTATAACCTGAGGATGAGAGATGGAGACTCAGTGGAAAAGCATTTGAATGCCTTCAATACTGTGGTAAGTCATTTAGTATCTGTTGAGATTAAAGTTTCAGATGAAGATAAATGTATCATTTTATTGTGTTCTTTACCAAACTCTTGGGATGGTCTGGTTGTGGCCATAGGTAGTAATACAACTGCCTTGAATTTTGAAGAAGTAGTCTCATCCTTGTTGTCAGAGGATATGAGATAGAAGAATATGGAAGGACAGAGCACAGAACCATTATTTGCAATAGGAAGTTCCCAGGAAAGGAATAGATCTAATTTCTCAAGTGGGAGATATAAGTCTAAGGGTAGATCTAAATCTCCCAGAAAGTTTGTAAGGGTATGTTGGAGATGTGGAAAAGAAGGGAACTACAAGAATTAGTGTAGATCCAAGGTTGAGAAAAATAAAGGATCTAAATAATCTCATTCTACAGAAGAAAAGACCTCCAAGGAAGGAGGGGATGTGTACTTGGATTCTTCAAGCACAGATGCAAATCATGAGGCATGGTTGGTTGACTCTGGGGAATCCTTTCATATGACTCCCCAAAAGGAGTGGTTATGTGAATATGAAAGGTATGATGGAGGTAATTTTTTCTTAGGTGATGATTCGACAACCAAAATCATAGGATGAGGAAGAGTCAAGTTGAGGGTCATAGATGGAAGGATTAGAACACTGCATGGTGTTCTGCACATCCCAGGTTTGGCCAGAAATTTGATTTATTTAAGAAAAATGGACAATGCAGGGGTAAAAACAATATTTGAAAAGGAAACCTACAAGATGGTTCGAGGAGCAATGGTGTTGCTGAAAGGAGTTTTGTTTGGAACTCTGTACAAGCTAGAAGGAATAAATATTAGTGATGGGTGTAATAGTTCCATTGTTCCTGATATTGGAGTTGAAGATGAAAGAAATCCTACAGTCCCTGGAGAAAATGTTATGTTGTGGCATCAAAGACTAGGGAATATCAGAGAGAAGGGTCTTCGACTACTACACGATAAAGGTATGGTTGAAGGTATGTCTAACTTCTCTCTAGATTTTTATTTCTATGAACATTGTCTATATGGGAAGCAGAATCCGGTAAGATTCTCCTCTAGTGCAAAGAGGGCAGAAGGAATCTTACAGCTAGTTCATAGTGATGTTTTTGGACCTGTGTTGGTCCCATCATTGGGAAAATATGTATATTGCGTCTTATTTATTGATGAATTCTTGAAGAATACTTGGATATATTTCCTCAGGAAGAAATCTGAAGTCTTTGATGGGTTTAAAGATTTTAAGGCTCTTGTTGAGAATCAAACAAAGAAAATAATTAAGGTGTTGAGGACAGATAATGGCAGAGAGTTCTGCGGGAATGAATTTGAATAATTTTGTAAGAAGTGTGGTATAGAAAGGAAGAAGACTACTCAATATACACCTCAGTAGAATGGAGTTGCAGAAAGGATGAAAAGGATGTTGATGGAAAAATCAAGGTGCATGGTCAGTGGTGTCAGGTTAGGGAAATAATTCTGGGCAGAGGCAGTGAGTATTGCATGTTACCTAGTTAGGATATCACCCTCATCAGCGTTGGATGAGAAGACTCCAAAAGAGGTATGGACTGGTAATGAACCTTTTCTCACACATCTCAAGGTATTTTCTTGTGATGCATATGTTCATGTTCCAAAGGAAAACAAGAGTAAACTAGATAAGAAGGTTGAAAAGTGTATCTTTATTTGATATAAAGATAGTCTCAAAGGTTATAAGATTTGGAACCTAGAAACTAAGAAGGTAGTGTATAGCTGAGATGTGGTATTTAGAGAAATGAAGGATGTTGTTAAAAAACAAGTCCTACCAAGTAAGGAAGAACCAGAGAAAATAGAGCTTGATTTAAAGGATGATGAATCAGACTCTACAGAAGAACAAGAATCAAAAGAAGAAGATCCTCATACTCCAGTATTGATGAGATCGGTTTGAGAAACAAGGATACTAGAAAGGTATACTCCATCTGATTTTCATTCAAATTTTTCTTTGTCTATTACTGATGATGATCCTAGAACTGTCAGGGAGGAAGTGGATTCAGAGGATGGAAATCTCTGGAAAAGGGACATGGACAAAGAAATGGAATCTTTGGATAAGAATGAGGCTTGGGATCTAGTGGAGTTTCCCACTAGAAGAAAACCCATTGGAAGCAAATGGGTATTTAAAAAGAAGATGAATGCATAAGGAAAAGTGGAGAAATACAAAGCTCGATTAGTAGCAAAGGGTTATTCCCAGGTTAAGGGAATTGATTTTGGTGAGATTTTTTCTCCTGTTGCCAAGTTAACCTCTATAAGGTTTATGTTATCTGTTGCTGTCGCATTTGATTTTGAAGTAGAACAGATGGATGTGAAGACAACATTCCTACATGGGGATCTGGAAGAAGAAATATATATGAAGCAACCGGAAGGTTATGCTATGAAGGGAAAGAAAGAGCTGGTATGCAATCCGAAAAAGTCCCTTTATGGTTTAAAACAATCACCAAGGATATGGTATCAAAAAATTGATACTTATATGTTGGTACTTGGCTTCACAAGAAGGAAAGAGGATCATTGTGTGTATTTTAAATTAGTTGGTGATCATTTGATTTATTTGGTCTTGTATGTGGATGACTTGTTGTTGATAGGAAACAACAAGGACATTATCCAGGATGTAAAAACTCAGTTGTCCTCTAAATTTGACATGAAGGATCTCAGTGCTTCAAATTTCATTTTGGGCATGGAAATCAAAAGAGATCGGAAAAGGAGGAAACTCTCGTTAAATCAAAGAAAATGTGTCGAGACAATATTGCAGAGGTTTAATATGCAGGAATGTAAACCAGTCAAGGTTCCTATTCCTTTTGGTGTAAAGTTATCTACGGATCAGTGTCCCAATACACATGAAGAGGAGGAGGACATGTCTAATGTTCCATATGCGAGTGCAGTTGGAAGATTGATGTATGCAATGGTCTGTACTAGACCGTACATTGCACATGCAGTGGGATTTTTGAGCAGGTATATGTCAAAACCAGGGAAGGACCATTGGATAACAGTAAAAAGGGTTTTCAGGTGTTTGTGTGGCATTGCTAGGTATAGATTTTGCTACAAAGGAAGACCAGGATTGGACAGAGTGGTGGATATACATGGCTTTGTGGATGTAGACTAGGCTCGAGATCTAGATTGTAGGATATCTACAAACGGGTATGTGTTTAACCTGTTTGGAGGAGCAATAAGTTGGATGAGGAAAAGACAGGTTGTAGTGGCACTTTCAACTACAGAAGTTGAATACATGGAAGCCATTCATGCAAGTAAGGAATCAATATGGTTACAAAGATTGTGTTTAGGTATTGGGTTGGTACAACAATCCGTAAGGATAGAGTCTAACATTCAGAGTGCAATTTTTCTGGCAAAGAAAACGACTTATCATTCAAAGACAAAGCATATTGATGTTCAATATCACTTTGTGAGAGACATGATTGAAGAAAAAAAAGTACCATTGATGAAGGTGTATGCTTTGAATAATGTTGCAAACTCATTAACAAAATCTATGAGAACTGAGAAGTTATCTTGGTGTAGAGGATCCATGGGCATTACTACCCTGGATTATTGACTATGTAACCCTGTAACCCCCTATATGCAAAGAAAACAACAAGTGTGAGAATGTTGGGTATGTGTTATATTCTTTGCACGAGTAGTTATTTCTGAACGTCTTCGTTGGGCATGTAGGGGGGTTAGAGGGGGGTAAATCCCCCCATGCGGGGGTTTAGGGGAAGTGCCCCCAATTTTTTTTTTACCTTGAGAAACATGTTATGTATTTAGGTGGTTGTTTCGACACATGGTTTTTGCCAATGGTTTTCTATTTCTGGTTAAGGAATTAGGGTTTTGGACTAATCTAGGTCATTGGGTTAGGTTTTTGGATTCCACTATCTCCTATATGTATATTATATTGTAAACAATTTATTACATATGAATGCATATAGAATATGTTGGTTTTCCCAGTTTGGGTTTCCAAGGGAAAAATCTCTATGTAATGTTTGTATTTTCCACTGTATATTTTATGTTCTTTTACTGAATATCTGTTTGTAGTGGATATTGTACAAGGTTAGAATTTACACTTCACTCCAAGACGAATGCACAAAGAATGGAACTTCTGCTCAGTGAAGGTCTTGGTGAATATGTCTACATTTTGTTATGTTGAAGGACACAAATGCAGGTCGATGATCCCATCGTGTACTAAGTCCTGGATGTATAGAATGTGGATCTCGATGTGCTTCATCTGCTTCTTATGAATTGGATCTCTGCAAAAATTTAGAGTGTTCTGGCTGTCACACCAGATGAAAATAAGCCAATGAAACTGAATTCCCAACTCAATGAGAAAATGTTGTAGCCACATAGCCTAAATTGTTATGTTAAATACCCCTCTATACTCTACTTCGACTTAAGATAGAGAAATAGCAGTCTGCTTCTTTCTCGACCAACAAATAGGCCCAAAATCAATACTAAGTGAGTAGCCAGATGTGGACTTGCGATCAATGTTATTGCCAACCCAGTCAGAATCCATGAACCCGATGAGGTCCAATGTAGAGTCTATTTCATATTGAATTCCAAAGGTGATGGTTCCCTATATGTATCAAAGCATATGATTTTCATTATTCCACTGTATCTCATGCGGCTCTTGCATGAACTTGAAGACTGCTCCAACTGCATAGGAGAGATCTGGTCTGGAGTTGTTTGTATAATGTGTTGTCAACCATTGGAGTTTCCCCAACATCCTCAAGTCTGACTCCTGATAGGAAAGGAGTCGGGGAAGACATGCAGTATGTCATGTGAAATCTGTCAAGGAAATCGCGTGCATACTTGGCCTGAGATAGTTTGATGCCTAATGCATCCTAATTTATCTCAATTCCAAGGAATAAATGTAGTGGAACCATGTCCTTCATTAATAACATATAATGCATAATCCTCTTGAGTGAAGAAATCAGTAAATTCGATCAACTGGTGATCAACAAATCATCAACACACAAAACTAGGAGTATAAGTGAATCAATCGTCACGAGCATGTAAAATATTGGGTCTGACTTACAATGTACAAATTTCTATGACATCAGGTAGGAGTCCATATTGGAATACCATTCCCTTGGAGCCTTCTTGAGGCCATAAAGAGACTTATTCAGTCGACATACCAAAGATGAATCCTTCATAAATCCCTGGGGTTGCTCCATATAGATCTCCTCAGAGACATCTCCATGAATAAATGCATTATTCATGTTCATTTGATGGAATTCCCATCCCTTGGCTTCCGAAATGGAAAGTGCCAAACATATGGAATCCATATTCTCTACTGGAGAGAGGGTCTCATCATAGTCAATGCAATGCACTTACTGAAAGACTTTGGAAACTAGCTTGGATTTGTATTTGCTAACATGTCCATCCACTGTGCTCTTGGTCTTGTAGACCCATCTACACCTGACAAGTTTCCTTCCTGAAGGAAGGGGAACCACATCCCAAGTCTGGTTCTCGAGGAGGTATTTATACTCCTCCTACATGGAAGATTCCCAAAAGTGATTTCCAACAGCCTCTCCATAGGACTGTGGATATGAAGAATGAACCAAGAAAAGATGCATGGTTGGTATCAGTTCAGTCAAAGTGAGTGCAAGAGGATGATCCTAGAAATCATATCAATTTGTCCTAGTATCAAATGGATCCCCAACAAGATCCCATGCATCTTGAAGAGTGGTACTGGCACACTTGGGCCTCTGCTCTAGCTCTGCATTTGCATATGCATGCACTAAATTTACATCTGACTATACTGAATTTGTATCTAGATCATCTGAATCCTCTGAATCAGAACTCTCATCTGAAGAAGAGTCAGCATGTGCATGTTGATCATCATTGATAGGTGGAAGAACAAAAGTGTGTACATGTGATTGTTGAGGTACATGCGAGACACTTTCCTCGAATTGGACATTTCTCTCGATGAGGATTTGGTTCGAGGAAAGATCAATGATTATGTATCCCTTCACACCATCGGATTATCCAACAAATATACACTATGTTCTCTATGGATCAAGTTCCTTCCTCTTCTCAGAGGGAATCTTGGCCCATGCACGTGAACCAAAAATACAAAAGTGGGTCACTTCTGGTTTGAGTCTGCTCCAAGCCTCGTAGGGAGTCTTATCCTTGATACATCTATGGGGATATCTGTTTTAGATGTAGGTTGAACAATTAAGTGCGTTATCCCATAATCTCTGTGGAAGTGACTTTGCATATAGCATGCAAGATGCCATCTCTTTTAGAGATCTATTTTTTCACTCAACAACTTCATTTTGTTGTGGAGTATAAGGAATTGTGTGTTGCAAATGAATCGTGACCTTATGACAAAGATTTTGTATATCATGTTTGAAATACTCTCCCTCGTTATCTATTTGGAGGACTTTGATTTTCTTTCCTGACTGTGTCTCAACAAGGGTTTTGAAATCTTTGAGGTGTTGAAAGACCTCTGATTTTTTCCTGAGAAAGAAAATCCATGTGAAGCATGAGAAATCATCAAAAAAAATGAGCACATACCTTTATTTACTGATTTATGGATGTGGAAAATGACCCATGAGGTCACTATGGATCATATATAAAGGAAAGGAATCATTATGAGTATTTTCTTTGTCAAATTTCTCTTGAGTCTCTTTTCCAAGAACACATCCCTCACAAATTCCTTTGGAGAAGTGGATGTTAGGTAGACCATCAACCATTCCCTGCTTGTTAAGTTGTTGCATATATCTGAAATTTAAATTCCTAAACCTTTAGTGCCATATCCTACTACTTTCATCAACATGGGTAAGCAGTAATGCAAATTCTGGTTCAATAAATAAAGAGAATGTGTAGAGTCTAGATTGATGATTTACCTCATCGGTAGAAACATTGGAATTGGTTTTCATGTCATAGATATCCAATACATTAGGTGTGAATATGAATCTCTTTTAGGTGTTGGATTTTGGAATATGATACACATAGAGAAGATTGACAGAAAGTTTGGGAACATGCAACACATTCTTAAAGCTTTTGTTTGTGCGTTCAATTCTTCCTTTTTCGGTGACCTCGAATGGAGATTTGCCCCCCATCAGAATAGGATGAACTTAACATGAATCCAATGAAGAATATACTTATTTTGTGGAAACCATGTGGTGTGATTCACCTGACTCTACAATCCAAGCATCAAGAGAGGAGTTGATGGAAATAAAAGCATGGCTAGAATTGCCTTTCTTTCGATTTTGATCTTCTAGATTCTTCTTCTTGGAACCCTCAGGGATGTGATCTCCAAGGTTGTTTTCCTTAAGTATTTGGTCCATTTGATCTATCTATTTATGCATACATGAATATTTTCAATGGAATCCTTTATGGAAGTAAGTGCATTTCTCTCATTTTCTTCCCTTTCCACCTTTGGATCTGGAGGCATCATTGAAGGGTTTTGAGTACCCTTCCTTCTTTGGATTTTTATGTGCTTTCATTTTTTATTTGTCTTTATATTTCTGATATTGATGACTGCTACCATCTTTCACAGTAAGTGCATGTGCCTTTAGGCCTTTGATTTTTCCCATATTGATGAGCTTGTTCTTCTCTTGTGTCAAAGACTCGATAATAGCCTCAAGAGAGGGAATCATCTAGGTGGATCCAGAGGCAAGATTAACTAAATGAAATGTATATCCTAGATGGGGAAAATAAAGATGATTTTTTCAATCTGGTTGAATATGTATGCCGATTTATAATATTTGTGTTTTTAAAAGTGAGAGTATATGAATTATCTATCCAGACAACAAGTGATCGACATGATGCAAAAAGTCGGAATTTTATACGAAAGGTAATTAGATTTATGCGTGGAAGCATAATGCATTAGATATAAGATAAGATAAACCTAGTACTCGAACTACAATTGCACAAAATTTAGATCCACTACTAAGGATCTTCCTCATTGCCGATTTCAAAATACAAGTTGACAGTCTAGATTAGGGGTTAAAGTACCTTGGTTTCTCCCTGAAACTAAACTGTTACAGAATTGGCGATTGGTCGTGGCTCATCAAAAAGATAGAGAAGAAGATTAACAATTGGAAATTTCGTTGGCTATCCTTGAGAGGCAGACTCACTCTAGCAACATTAGTCTTACAAAGTATACCAGTCTTTTGGCTTAGCCTGGCAAAAGCACTAATGTCTATCCTCCAGCGCATTCAGCTACTGATTAGCAGATTTATCTGGAAAGGGGGAAAAAAACCCACTGGTTATCACCTTGTTAATTGGCAAAGCCTAGCTAAACCGAAAGAGGCTGGTGGTTGGGGCATAAAACACATGAAATGGTTTTCTCTTGCCCTGGCAGCCAAAACCTGTTGGAGAGGTCTCCTCGGAAACAATCCATGGAACAACGTCATCACAAGGAAATATCTTAAAGGTATTGACCTCACTTCTTGGTTGTGCAAGGACGTACACTACACAAAGCCGTTCTCCGTTATCTGGCAGAACTTGCTGCTATCCTTACCTATCATCAAGCGTTGGTTGGCTTGGAAGGTTGGGACTGGGCAACGAGTCATTCTTGGGCGTGATCCATACATTGGATGTGAGGACAACGTCCAACTATCCAATACGCTTTTACAACACTTGCATAGTCAAGCCATCTTTAGCTTAGCACAAGCCAGAGACAATGACACAACCGAACCACAACAGAGTTGGTTTAGTGCTAGGCAATTGGGTTTAAATTTAGAACTTATTCTAGAATGGGACACATACACACAAAAACTTAATCTCAGCGGCATCCGACTGAACAATGAAAATTACTTACTTACATGGTCATGGAATCGATCATCAGGAACAGTCACGACCAACTCTGCCTATTATTGCATCCTTTACACAATCAATTGTAATGATGGTCAATGGTGGCATAAATCGATTTGGTCGGTGAAGGTAGAGGCCAAAATCATCTGCTTCCTGTGGCTATGCTTAGAATACCAATTACTTACCAGCATCAACTACCAAAAATGTGGAGGAATTGGTCCTTCAGCCTACACATTATGTCTAAAGGCAGAAGAGTTAGTCACACACCTTTTTGTGGACTGCCAGACTACCCAAATGATTTGGGGCCATATACTCACTTCTTTGAGAATTGACTTTGAGTGGAACAAGGCTACCATTGAAGAAAAACTCAAATTTTGGTTTCTCAAATTTCCAAACCATAAACACATTCCCCTTCTGATTATGTGGGAAATTTGGAAATTTAGAAACAAAATTTTGTTCGAAAACTGAACCCAGAATGTACCAAGACTTTACTAGAAAATTCTTACCTCCATACAAAAAAATCCACTTAAAGAGGAAGCAGATAAAACAACCATACTACTTCAACAATAACCCTATTGGTTTCTTTGATGGCGGAGCTTCAACAGACAAGTGTGGTATAGGTATTTACTTAAAAATCACACCCATACACAGCATCCAAGCACATTTTGCTGGAGGTACAGGGAACAATATGAAAGCTGAGTTGTTGGGATTATGGGGACTCCTACATCTTGCCACACACTTCTCTATCAAGAAATTAATGGTGGCAGGGGACTCTAAGGTCACTATAGATTGGATAAGTGACAAAGCTAAACTAGAGCTAATCTACCTTAGCCATTGGAAGGATAAGATTAGCAACTTAAAGAAAGGCTTTGAAACATTAAACTTCATGCACATTCATAGATAGTTTAATAAAATAGCTGACAGCCTATCCAAGAAATATCTTAAGGATAAACCAGGGTGGCTATATTTTGAAGAGAATATTAATGGAACTACAATTAGAGAAGACAAACTGCATATCCTATAAGGTGACAACAACCAAAAATATTACTGGGTAAAAAAGAAAATATACAAACAATGTATTCTCAAGTTTCAGCTGGAACAGAACATGACTATTCCACACATGGAAGTCTATCTATTGTAATTAGAGGTTTCATTTGATTCTAATAATAATAACAGTGGAACTGTTTTTTTCATGTGAAAAAAAAAAACTACAAAAGGAAAATAAAATTGAAATATTTTTTTTTTTTAAAAAGGAGTTGACTTAGGGTCAAGTAGACTTGGATCAGAATCAACAAAACTTGGATAGGAATCGATCGGCCAATGGGCGAAAGAACTAGATTCTTTCTTGGCTCCTTGTGGATGAATTCTTATATCTCTGATAATGTTATGGAATTAACTTGGCATAGCTGAGCAAAGAGTGAAGAATAATAAATTAACTTACTACTACATGTAGGGATGCGTGTGCACTTTCTCTCCCGTGATGATTATGACAAGTAATTTAAAGACATAGAATAAAAAGTTCAAGTAAATTGTATAATAATATGAGTAGAGAAATCCAGTACAACCATTAAAATTGATCGATTAAATATTTAACCGAATGGCAAGGAGAAACATTAATTAATTTTTTAAAACAGGTTTAAACCGACTCCTCTACTCAAGACATTCTTATTCATTAAGTGTTAGTCAAGTAAATAAAGAAACCATTAAAGTCCAATTTACAAAAATAATGAGTTTATTAAGGTTGAAGCTTGAACATCCGGAAGATGTTTGGTTTTAAACCATAAGTACCTCCTACTAAATTATGAACTGAAATTTATTTACATCGCCTCAAATGTGTAAATTCTTTATCTTGAACCAAGATGCATCGGATATGACTATATGGACATCAATAAATTGAGCATTTTTATTTGACTGATCTAGTTGTTATATCTTTCAAAATTGAATCTATAAATTTCATAATACTAGTAATATGCCTCTTGTCAACAAAATTTAGAAATTCCACAATAAGAACCGAATATCGCATTATTATCCAAAGCATTATTTTATACAAATTTTGTATAAACTTCAACCGTTATTACTTAATATAAATAAAAACAATTTAAAATACCGTGACCCAAAATCTTAATGTAGGAAGAGGAACTTCAATTGAAGACTTGCAGAACGTCTTTCATTCCACCTGCTAATCCAAGGACTTCACTGGTACCTCCCATCCAATGCTAGGGGTACTCTTCTTCCCCCTTAGGTCGTAGAGTTGCATAGGGGCCACACACAAAAAACCATAACTCAACAACACAATCTTTCCCTCATAACGAGAGACTTCCACCTCTTTCACAAGCTTGAACCCAACTCAGACAAGTAAATTTATTCAATCAAAATTTCACCAACATTTCATTCATCCAACAATATGGTAAATTCTCTCTTCCTCACCATTTATTTTATAGGAAAAACTGCATTTACACATGTCCTATCATGCACAATTAAACAATTTTAAATAATTAAATTAAGGATTATTCACCTAGAGCACATGTCACACTCTCCCAGAGTTGCACATGTTAAATCCCCTTTTAATTTAACTAATTAATCAATTTCCCTCACACTCCCCAATTTGTTCATATTTTTCCTCCTATTTGTCTCTTAGTTCCCCAATCCATTTCTTTATTGTGTCCCCCTAACTAAATTTCAGTTGTAGTTTTATTAGGACTCTTCTCTTAGTTATGATTTAGTAGTTTAATGACTCGAGATACTAAATCTATATAGATAACCTATTCTCTCATGAAATGATTTATTTTCAATTAAAAAATCCTTTTTATTTATAACATCCACATATGTGCATATATCTAATTTTATTCCTATTCTTCCTTTATTAATGATTATTTAGTCAAACTCCCTTAAAAAAAAAATATTTATTTAGTTAAACAATTAGACTTAGACTCTTTGTTAGGTTTTCTAGTTTATCAATTAATAATAAATTGTATCGTATTTTCTAACAAAGTCTAGGAATTTATTTTATTTTATAGGCCTTATAGATTTTTATTTACTCACAATTTTGTTTATGCGACATTCCCTTCAAGACACACTTCCGTTCTCCAAGGGTTCCACTCGCAATTGAATAGTTTGGAAGTTGTCTTATGCTGGGAGTCAATACTCCACTTGTCGACATTGTGTGAGACTAAGTGCTTGCTAAGGAATAAGGTGTCCTCCTTATTTCACACCCCTCATTAATCCTCATGATCAATTGTCTCAATCTTCCTTCATGGCATCGTGATCCTCTTGAAACAAGGTAATCATTAACCTTCAGTTCATGTCACGACAAGAGTGCTAATAAGTTGTGATAGGGACGCTACCAAACATCTCCCTCATCTGTCTGGTATCTTTGTATGACCCCTTTACTCCATATGTGAGTCGGATTAGAAAACATCACCATTCCTGCATCCACTAACAAAGATAATGTCAATAATCATATACATGACATCCATAATAAATCATCATCAATAATATATATTGGTATAAATTACACTACTACATATTGAAAAATTTGCGACGACCACTTGCGACGAAAGTACTCTTTCGTCGCAACATGCAAGAGAAAAAGTTTTTTTTTTCTAAATCTACCCCGTGTTCATCGCAATTTTGATGCCTACAGTTTGACTGAACTGTAATGGTCAATGTTCATCTCATAAGAGACGACCTTAGATTGGTCGTCGCATAAGCGACGATAGTTGACCATAATAATTTAGTCAAACTTTACCGTTGAAAATGACCTAAAATAAATAGTTGTAATATATATATATATTTGTAGGTCACTATCGTCGCAATTGCGATGATGGTGACCTAAAATTGGCCTATAAATATTTGACGATTTGAAGATGTTGTGACAATCTTGCTATAACAATGATGGTTCCGAAAGGGTATTTTTGTGCGGAAAAATGTCGCAGAATGTTGTTAGAGGTAGGGAAAAAAGTAAAGCGGGTGAAAAGGGTGATGATAGATGTTATTTCCCTTGTAAAAAATGTTTCCTCATACGCCCCATAAGAATTTTAATAGCAACAACTACAAAACATTGTAGGAAATATGGTCACATTGATGGCGGATCGAAGGAATATCGTACCATGGTAATTAGCTATATCTTTATTATCTTTTTTTATTTTGTCAATTTTATATAAAATTATATATATGTATATATATTGTTTGAATGTTTGTTATAGTATACACTAATTTTGCATGATTGTTTGTAATTATA
>ML783377.1:267749-283749 GCA_009831015.1 Picea engelmannii | reverse complement strand
TGGGTCTTGATATGACACAACAACATCATTCCACTGCATTTTAATTAGGGACATTCAATGACATATTCCACAACTGTTAAAATTATGATAGAGAGATGTACTCCATTGTTTAATTAGTTCACTAGTGGAGACACTATGTGTAGAGAAAATAGTTCATGATTCATTCTAACCATAAACCACTTTAGTTCCTACAAACCTAGAGAAAACTTGAGAACACACCACATATGAAATAGACTTTTTGATACCAATTCCAATTGGTTATAAAACATTTACATTGAAGAGATAAAAAGGTAAACTATTATTTGAGTCGAACACCAATAGCATTGGCAGTGGTTCTTGACACAAAAGGGTGTGATACAAAAAAAATTCCAGAGTTCTACAATACACACAAATTTTGCTGAATTTTATGCAATCACTCAACAAGGATGATACACTACCTCCATAGGCCTTATTATCAATTTTATTTTTTTTCATTTGGATAATGATCCTCTCTATTGACTTGATAAGATGTGTGCATTACTTGCAAGTGAATCTAAGCATTTGTTGATTTGGTAATCACATTTCTTAAATTTGGCTGGAAATTTTATCATATCAAATATAGTTGCAACTTTACAACGATAATGTTATTGGCCACGTATGATACATGATGTTGAGAACCACCTTAAATTTTGTGTTGCGATAAATCACCATTTAGGTATGTATGATCCTTTGATTGTGTCCTTTAGACCTTAGGAATCTATTAGTGTAAGTTTATGGTTTACTAATGGCTAAATTTTAACATGACCACATATTTTTTGGTTCCAATTGACTCTCTAAAATGGCCATCATGGTTCCTTGTAAGAAGGATACTGCAACCTTTGATGTCGATTCTTTTTCTTAATTTTTGTTTGTATAATTTGGGATTTCTCTCCTCTATAGTTTTAACCCATGACTCTATGCTTATTATCCATTTTTGGTATGCCTAGTGGACTATGCTTGACACAACGGCTAATGTCTTCCACAAATTTCCACCCTTAGATTGATGGTAGTATGAAATAGTTCCCTCTAGTTCAACCTTCCACCCTTTTTTGGTATGCATATAGTATTTTATGTTGATCTTCCAAAGACATACTATCCATGCATGCTCAAAGTAGAACCAAAGGTTTTAGGACAAACAAATGTGGACTCAGGCCATATGGTGTCATCCTTTATTGATAAAATTATTTACCAATAGATCAAGTCTATTTGACATAATGACAGAACTTTATTTAGAATAGGTCCAAGCAGTGTCCATATTAGGAAAAATGGTTTACAATTGAACAGATGGAAATTCAATTTCCCTAGTTGCATCTTGAAACAATGGGTATATATATATATATATATATATATATATATTCCAAAGAAAAACTCACTATATTTGATATCTCAGTAGGAAATAAAAATACACATAAGCTAGACTTTTGGGTTAGGTCATCTTCCCTGATACTAACCTAGACATATACATTTCATCTTCCAAAAGAGATCAATATATGATTCGTAAATAGCCATACAAAATCAATCTAGACAAAACCTAACATAACTAGAATCGTCTTTAACCTCCAAGAAAACATGATTCTATATCTACCCCAAGACCTATCAACCAAACATCAAAACATAGACAATTGAGTAGCTTCTAGTAGAGCATTGTCCTTGTATTCACATTCCCACAAGGATCCTTGTAGCATGATGGCTTATTTTGACAACATATCCTATTTTTTATTAAAATCCATGTAGATATGGAAAAATGAGGCATCCTCGAACATAGATTTTTTCTCCAAGCATAGTGCCATGATTGGCTCCAAGAATAAATATGTAATATTAAATTTTCCATTATCCCAATCCATCAACAACTTAAAATCTCCAAGAACTTGCAAACACCTAATATATTTTTCAAGTGCCACTTTCATCAACATCTAGAGGGTGTAGAATTCAACCATGTTATTTGCTCCCAGTCCCGCTCCATATTTTAAGGAGAAGAAGTGGTAATGGTCTAAAAAGAGTATGAATCCATGCCCACACATTTTTGGAGAGCCTTGATAAGATCCATCAAAGAAGTCCCAAGGCTTTGTGAAATCAATGAGGGGCTCATGCAATACCCTTTGGGATTTAATATTAATATTAATATCAAAATTGATGCCCAAAATAATATTTTATTTTTTTTCTAAATAAATCTTGGTCATCGCATATCCGATGACAACTTTTATCGATGCGACATTTTTTCTATATAAACATCGAAAAGTTGTTGTCGAATAGGTGATGACAACTTCTATTGATGCGACAGTTCAGCTATATAAACAACGGAAAGTTGTCGTTGAATAAGTGACAACAACTTCTATTGATGCGTCGGTTTAGCTACATAAACAACAAAATGTTGTCGTTGAATAGGCGACGACAAATTCTATTGATGCATCGGTTTAGCTACATAAACAACAAAAAATTGTCGTTGAATAGGCGACAACAACCTCTATTGATGCGTCGGTTTAGCTACATAAACAAAAAAAAGTTGTTGTCGAATAGGTGATGACAACTTCTATTGATGCGACGGTTCATCTATATAAACAACGAAAAGTGGCGTCGAATATGCGACAACTTCTATTGTTGCGTCGGTTTAGCTACATAAACAACAAAAAGTTTTCATTGAATAGGTGACGACAGCTTCTATTGATGCGTCAGTTTAACTATAAAATTTGTTGTCACAATTTAGACGAAAAGTTGGTTTGAGATTGTTTGCCCATATTGTCACTTGTGCGACATTTGATCAAGTTCATCGCAAAAGCCACGTCACCTAAACCGACATTTCAGAGACTCCAAATTCATCACCATAGCAATGACATAACGTCACATAAGCATCGAAACAACCATCGCAAAATGTGCTAAATATTCTACTGTTAGTACTCAAATGAAAATAAAATTCCACTCCCTCACTCAATCCAGAGTCAAAGGAATTTTTTTGATGCCATCAGAATCCTCATCATGTCATGTTTCCTACACACTCAAGAAACTACGTCACAATACCTATCAATATTATACATCAAATAAAATAACATATAAATTCCAATACTCAACACAACATAACTCAATAATCAAAGCATAACAATAATGTACAATGTTTTAATCAGACCACTTTCTCTCAAGTGTACTCAAAGAATAAGTAAATATATAAAATGTGATCAGTGGAATTGGATGTTAAATATATGTATATTCTCTGACCATATGTCACATATTTTTCATGACTTTTCTACTCAACTTTCCATAATGTTGACTCATCTGTCATTTTGTACTTATTCTATCTGACTTTTCAAAATTTGTCTCTACAAATACTTCAAATTACTCAAAGGATGGTTCTCTAATATGTAGTAGCTATTGCACTAACTTCCCCTCTGCAATATTCATATTTACTGGGAGTCTCCAAGATTAATGGATCAAAACAATGGAGGAATCCACCCTAATGTGGATTAGTCTTCATGTTCGTCTGTAGAATCATAATCTCTTTGAACTCAGACTTCTTCCTTTCTTCTTGTGGATTGATCTCTCACTACAATTCCTAAAAGTACAATATCTTGGGCCTGTTATTTATTCACCCGCTCTTATTTTAGTTCTTGCACTAGTGTCAATTATGCAATCTCTGGGACCTGGTCTTTATTCACCAGTTCTTCTAGTTTCTCATTTCTTCTTCAAACCTTCCGATATATGACATCTTCCTTTTTTTACTGTAGATTTTTCTTGATCTCATACTATTTCCAATCCTAAGAGTATGACTTATGGGTGTCCTTAATTCATCTGATCTTCTTTTACCTTTTCTTGTTTTATTTTCCATACTTTCTAATATATTATATTAGTTTTATGTTTCATAGAAGTATTCATAATGCTTCTACAATCACAAGTTATGTGTCCATAATTATGGCATTTGTAACATTCAATGTTAGTCCTGGAAAATTGGTTTAGATTGATGGACATATGGTTTGGATAGTTAGTTGTCATTGATGTCAACCATTGGAAAGTGACCATGGATAGTGATGTCAAACCTTAGAGATTTATGTCAACCCTAATATATTTCAAGTGATGTGGATGATATCATTGGGTATTTTATTATCATTTGTATGGTTGAGAGTAATGGTGAGTTGTGTTGAAGACATTTGAAAGATTTCGGTAGAATATTTTGGTACCAATTTTGAATGAGGAATATGGACTTTAATGATTAAGTAAGTTAATTTAATACACTCATACATGGATAGTACGTGTCATTCTATTTCCGGTGATATGTGGAACTTCACATAGTTCCTCGTGGTTAGGGAGATATGGTGTTGCGAAGTTGGAAGACCCAAAGAGTGGTCAAGAAACCCCTAGTTGGTTACAAGTTGGTTAATAAAGGGGTAAATTTGGTGTAACAAAAAACCCTAGAATCCCTAGAGTAAGAAGGGGAGTTACCTATCACTTGTATAAATACACCTCATGGAGTCATTCATTAACACATACACACACACTTATATTGAACATCTATCTAGTGAATTGTTATGGTTTAATGAATGGTTTAGCAAAAGGTTATTGTTTATCTTTGGTATTTTTGAGGTTGAATCTGGCAGAATTATTCTGAGGTAGTGAAGTTATGAAGGGATGAAAGTTTTGGAGTTGCATAACATCAGAAAACCCTAATTTCTCATGCATACGTAGGCTAATAGTATAATAGGGTGTGTACATACATGGACTAAAAATATAATAGGGTGCGTACGTACGTAGGATAAAAGTATAATAGGGAACGTACATGAGGGTAAAGCCATAAAATCTTGAGAAGATGAATATTATAGGTCTTTAGAATCTTGATGTAGGAGCATCACCAACAAAGTGCATGTGGAGGACAGGTAGGTGCAGTAGAGAGTATTTTGAAATATTTTGAATTCCAAAGTTAGTGTATTAATTTGATATCTGGAGAAGATTTTTATTTATGAACGTATTCAATGTCTAGAGGGTGATCCATCACATAAGATCGATGAGGGAATATATTTTGTTTTAAATGTCAAAGATTACAGTACAGATTTAGAGCTCTCACTCTTATCTGTCTGACTTGAATATTTATTGTAATAGATGTTAAGTAGTTGATAGCATTTAATTTCAATAGGATAGCCTAGAGTAGTTGGAGGGAAAAGCTTGATGGAACCCTCTTGTATAAAATCTTTGTATTGTTTCTGAGAAGAGGCTACTGAAAAAAAAGATATTTGATCAGTAGTTGAATCTATTGTAGATGTTATGGAGTGTTGAAAAACAATGTATGAATACATGTATATGATTTTTGAATGAATGTAACATAGGAGTATTGCCTCAATTGTATGTTTTTGTTGTGTTTATCTAAATGAGTGAATGGTAGAATTTTTATTCTATTTTATTATATGTTATTTCTTGTTCTTGTATCTATGCATGAAATTACATGGTTGAGTGTATGAGTCACTACAAAGGGTGAATAAGTTTCAATTGTTTCTCTTCTAAAAGCGAGTGAAAGGAGTACATAGTGTCTGCATGGAGTGCGTTGACGAAGTCGGTTTTGACTCGTAAGCTCAAAAGAGATAGCAAGAATTTGTATGTGCAAGCAGTGCATGATAGAGTTTTTGAAATCAAAATCTCAAGGAGGAGTAGTCTGATTTTAATCATAGAAGAGAGAAGCAGTTGGAGAGTAGTCGCAAGGAGTATGAAATCATCCACAAAGCAGTTGAGTGTGGAAAAGAACTCGTTGCAAGGCATGAATAGGTTGGGATTTTGACTAAGTGTCAAAGAGAGTGTTCAGAGGAACAAGAGAAAATTGAAGAATTAAAGCTCAGGAGGGGGAGCGGTGGAAAAAATTCAAAGAGGAAAGTCCCTGAAGTTTGCATTAGAATATGTGTACAAGATCTTTTCTGAAGGGAGGTGAACGATTTCAGACCGTCGGATCTAGGAGAACCACACAGAAGTTGACCACAGAGCATTTCATCACTTCGTGGTTTAGGAAATTAGGAAGGATTGTAAGTGTGGAGTTGCGAAGTTCAAAGTCGAGAATTGATCTCAGTCATTGAATGCAAAGAGGATATGTAGCAATGGATTAAGGAATCCGGGAGTCTAAAGTCCATAGGTTCGTGGGTGAGAGAACTAGAGTTTTGTGAATTCGTTAAACCTGAACCATAGTGGATCCGACAAATCCGAAGAGACACATGGCTGAAGTTCGGATATTCGGAGAAGAGCGCTTTGGGAAGAACCAAAAGAAGAGATTTATATATCCCCGAAGTCCAAATCGCAAAGGGATAGACCCACAGTCACAACCGTGGTCACTTAGAGGAAAAAGGGTTCTGTGTATGTATAGTGGTTTTCATTAACCATAGGGACCTGAAGAGTCGCTCTGACTCAGTATCTTGAACGATACAAGACTGAGAGGTCGAGCATCCCTTTGGAGGGAAGGGGGGTTTGCGTCAGGTGGTATCATAACTATCACATAATTTATTTCTGTAGAAAGAGGAGACAGAGGAGTAGATTGATATCATTGGAGTGGTATCAAACACATTAACACAATGATGACTATAATACATGCAGAGCCACCCATATGAAATATAGCTATGGAAATGGAGATTAGATATCTCAGAGAAAGGATGGATGCCATGGAAACAACACAAATGAGATCACCTAATGTTGGATACATCAGCAAGGCAAAGAATAAAGAAGTAGAAGTCGAAGAAGCAGTAGCTGAGGATGTTGCAGAAGAACGCTTGCTGAAAGAGGTTGTCAAGTTGGGAGCTAGAGCAAAGATCGACATCCCAAAGTATGAAGTTAACTTAGACACAGAATAATTGCTTGATTGTATACAAGCAATGGAAAATTATTTCGACTATGAGGATGTCAAGGAAGATAAAATGAAAGGACATGCAGTGTTGTGGTGGGATGAACTGTAGGCTAAAAGGAGAAGAAAGGGAAAATAAAATATTAAGCAATGCCTGGTTGAATTTAAAATAGGTGGGTATAGGGATGAAATTATGCGTGATGTGATTCCCATGGATGTATATCATATTGTTTTGGGAAGACCATGGAAGTATGACAAGAATGTCATTCATGATGGGAGAAGAAACATGTATACTTTGGAGAAGAATGGTAGGACACACATGTTGCTTCCAATTGAAGAAAACAAGGTAAAGGATGATGCTAGCATGAGCATAATTCTCATGAGTGGGAAGGAACTCTGGAATGAGGTAAAGAAGGAACAAGAGATGCAGTTTTTTGTAGTGAATAAGCCGGTGGTTATCCTTACCAGTACTTCGATGGATGATTTGCCTGATGAAGTTCAAGAACTGTTATATAATTTTTCCGATATAGTAGTGGATGAGTTTCCAAAATCATTACCACCTATCAGAAGTATCAGTCACCACATTGAATTGATACTAGTATAAAACCTGCCAAAGAAAGAAGCATACAGGTTGACACCTCAAGAGAATGAAGAGGTGAAGAGATAGGTTTAGGACCTATTAGACAAAGGATTGGTTAGAGAAATATTGACTCCATGTGTAGTGCCAACTGTATTGATTCCAAAAAAGGATGGACGATGGAGAATGTGTACAGACTCGAGGGCCATAAACAAGATCACCATCATATACAAATTTCCATTACCAAGGATGGATGACTTGATGGATTTCCTAAGTGGAGCTAACTATTTTTTTCAAATATAGATTTGAAAAGTGCATATCATCAAATAAGAATGAGGGAAGGTGATGCATGGAAAACAACATTCAAGACAAATGCGGGTTTGTATGAATGGTTTGTTATGCCTTTCATCTTAACGAATGCCCCCAGTAATTTTATGAGGTTAATGAATGAACTATTGAAATATTTCATTAGAAAATCAGTGATTGTATATATGGATGATATACTGGTATTTAGAAAGACTAAAGAGGTGCACTTGAGGCACTTGACGTTGGTAACACAGAGCTTGTAGCAAGAGAAGATGTTGATTAATATTAAAAATTCCTCTTTCATGAAGATAAAACCCATATATTTGGGTTTTTTTATTTCTTCAAATGAATTGAAGATGGATCCTAAAAAGGTGAAATAAATCAAAGAATGGTCATCACCAAAGAATGTGTTTGAGGTGAGAATCTTCCATGGATTAGCAATTTTTTATCGGAAGTTCATCAACAAATTTAGTGGAATTAGTGCTTAAATGATGGATACAGTGAAGAAAAGACATAAGTCTTTCAAATGGATAGAAGAGGCTGAGAGGAGCTTCAACATATTGAAGGAGAAGATAACAAAATAACCAATTCTGGTATTACCGGATTTCGAAAAGACATTTCAAGTGAGATGTGATGTGAGTGGAGTCTCTATTGGAGCAGTCTCAAGTCAAGAGAATAGGCATGTTGTGTATTTCAGTGAGAAGTTGAACGAAGCCAAGAAGAAGTACTCCACACACGACAAAGAGTTCTATGCCATAATTCAAGCCTTGAAGAAATGGAGGAACTATATCTTACCGAAGGAGTTTTTTTTTGTATAGAGATAATAAAGCTTTGCAATTCATAACCAGGCAGGAGAAGTTAAACCGGAGACATGCCAAGTGGATAGAAATTATACAAAATTTCACTTTTGTTATAAAACACATTTTTGGTAATGCTAACAAGGTTGTTGATGCATTGAGCAGGCAAATTTTGATTCTGCAGGAATTTCAGGTCGAAACCTTGGGTTTTGATCACCTTAAGGAAATGTACCATAGTGATCCATATTTCGAGGACACATATGAAGCATGTGTGAATCATGTACTTAGAGATAGAAGCTGGTGGGTCGAATATCTGATTCAGAATGGGTTGTTGTTTAAAGGGTGCCATTTGTGCATACCAAGATGTTCGATGAGGGGGGATTTGCTAAAGGAAAAGCATAGTGTAGGTCTAGTCAAACATTTTGGCCATGAAAAAACATTTTCCCAACTAAACAATTCATATTATTGGCCAGGTATGAGAGCAGAGGTGAAGAGGTTTGTAAACAAATGTAAAATTTGTCAGTATGCCAAGGGGAAGAGGTAGAACATTGGGTTGTATCAACCATTTCCTATTCCAAAGAGGCATTGGGATGAAATAAGCATGGATTTTGTGTTGGGATTGCCAAGGACGCAAAGAGGAAATGATTCCATATTTGTGGTAGTGGAAATATTTTCAAATATGGCACACTTTATCCCATGAAAAAATACTAGTGATGTAATGCATGTTACAATTTTTTTTTCCAGAGAGGTTGTGAGACTCCATGGATTTCCCAAGAGTATAGTTTCAGACATGGATACCAAATTTGTTGGTCATTTCTGGAGGATTTTGTGGAAAAATTTGGGGACAGAGCTATCTTTTAGTTCTTCATATCACCTATAGACAGATGGACATATCAAAGTGGTGAATAGAAGCTTAGGAGATTTGTTGAGGAGTTTGGTCACTAAACACCATAGTCAGTGGGATCATATTTTGGCACAAGCAGAGTTTTCATATAATGACTCAGTGAACAAAATCACTAGGAAAATTCCATTTCAAATTGTGTATGGAATGAATCCGAGAGGAGTGTCGGAGTTAAGAGATCTGAAGCAGAGAAAATTTAGGAGTACTGGAGCCGAAGACTTCGCTCCACAAATGAAGGAACTTCATAATCAGATCAAGGGGCAGTTGAAGAAGAGCAACAATGAATACAATAACAGAGTTGATCAGCACATGAAGAATCTTGAATTTGAAGTGGGATATCAAGTTCTAGCACATCTAATGAAGGAGAGGTTCCCGAGGGGAACATATAATAAGTTGAAATTGAAAAAGATAGGGTCATGTAAAATATTGAGAATATTTGGAGAGAATTCTTATGAAATCGAGTTGCCAAAATATGTGGGTCTATCGCCCATATTCAACATTGTTGACCTATATCCGTAGAGGGAGGATGGCGCTGAAAGATATGAAGATCAAGGGAATATCTAGTGGGAGAAACAGATGCATGTAGCAGAGAAGATGAAAATAGAGAAGATCATAGAACAACGAGTTGGTAAGAAGACTAGAAGGAGAACATATTTTGAGTATTTGGTAAAGTAGAAAGGACACCCAATAGAAGATTCCAGTTGGGTTGGTTAAGCGGATATCCATAAGCATGGAAAATCGGTGCAGGAGCTCATGGACACGATTCCATGAATTTTTCATCTAGAGGAGTAGGATGCAGGAGCGTCGCCAACAAAGCACGTGTGGAGGATAGCTAGGGGCACTAGCACGTATTTTGAAATATTTTGAATTCCAAAGTTAGTCTATTAATGTGATATCTGGAGAATATTTCTATTTATGAGCATATTTAATGTCTGGAGGCTGAGCCATCGCATAAGATCGATGAGGGAATGTATTTTGTTTTAAATGTCGAAGATTGCAGTACATATCTGGAGCTCTCGCTCTTATTTGTCTCACATGAATATTTATTTTAATAGATGTTAAGTAGTTGATAGCATTTAATTTCAATAGGATAACCTAGAGTAGGTGGAGGGAAAACATCAAGGGAACCCTCTTGTATAAAATATTTGTATTGTTGCCAAGAAGAGGTTGATGAAAAAAACATAGTTGATGAGTAGTTGAATTTATTGTAGATGTTGAGGAGTGTTGAAGAACAATGTATGAATCTATGTATATGATTGTTGAATGAATGTAACAAAGGAGTATTGCCTCAATTGTAGGTTGTTGTTGTGTTTATCTGAATGAGTGAATGGTAGACTTTTTATTCTATTTTATTCTCTGTTATTTCTTGTTCTTGTATCTATGCATGCAATTACATGGTTGAGTGTATGAGTCACTGCAAAGGGTGAATAAGTTTCAATTTTTTCTCTTCTACAAGCGAGTTCAAGGAATGCATAGCGTCCACAAGGAGTCAGTTGGAAGAGTCTGTTTCAACTCGTAAGATCAGTATATATAGTGAGAACTTGTAAGTGCAAGGAGTGCATAAATGTTTGCAAGGAGTGTAGGACAGAGTTTTTGAACTCAAAATCTCAAGGAGGAGTAGCGTGATTTTAGTCATAGAAGAGAGAAGTGGCTGGAAAGAAGTCGGAAGGAGTGCAAAATCATCCACATAAGAGTTGACTATGGAAAATAACCCATTGCAAGGCACACACAGGTCATGATTTTGACTAAGTGTCGAAGCGATTGTTCAGAGGAACAAGAGAAAATAGAAGAAGTAAATCTCAGGAGGGAGAGAAGTAGAAAAAATTCAAGGAGGAAAGTCCCTGAAATTTCCATCAGAATCCATGGACAAGATCGATTCTAAAGGGAGGCAAACAGTTTCATACCGTTGTATCTAGGAGAACCACATGGAAGTTGACCGCAAAGCATTTCAGCACTTCGTGGTTCGGGAAATCGGGAAGGATTGTAAATGCAGAGTTACGAAGTCCGAAGTCACAAATTGATCTTAGCCATTGAATGTGAAGAGGATACATGGAAGTGGATTGAGGAATCTGGGAGTTAGAATTCTGGAGGTTCGTGGATGAGAGAACTAGATTTTCGCGAAGTCGTGAAACTAGAACCATAGTGGAGATGGAAAATACGAAGAGACACATGGCAGAAGTCCTAATATTCAAAGAAGAGAAATTAGGGAATAACCGAAATAAGATCTCGGGATATCCTCGAAGTTCAAATCATGAAGTGATAGACCCATGGTCACAGCCGTGGTCACTTAGAGGAAAAAGAGGCATGTGTATGAATAGTGGTTTTGAGTAACCACAGGGACCCAAAGACTCGCTTTGACTCAGTATCTCAAACGATCCAAGACCAGGAGGTCAAGCAACCCCTTGGAGGGAAGGGGGGGTTGCGTCAAGTCTGAAGCAAGTTCTAAGGTCTTTATTCTATAGGCTCTCATGAGTAAAGGTATTCCATTTATGTATTTGTTTTAGGCTTAAATCTTGGATGATATGGCACATACTTAAGGTATGTCTTGGGGGTCCTTGATGGTACATGGTTGAGGTAAGATTGTTATATATTTGAGAGAAACTCTTGTTATTAAGTATATGGTTGTTATGATTCATTTTTAGAGGCACATTTTGTGGTATTCACATATACTTGAGGCTTGTCATATTGTGTTATGAGACTACATATTTTTGATATTCAAGAGAAAGATTGAGGCATATGACTAGAGGTATTTCATGGTATATGGTACATGTTGGGTGAGATAGATTGTTGGTACACTTCTTGGCTTATTGGTACAAGGTCTATGGTTGTTGTTTTGGCAGCCTACCATTGGTATTGATACATTATGGAGATATACACTTGGCATATGGTAGTACATCCATACGAGACATCTCTTAGTGGTGATGGTACTTGGTTGAAATACACTCTTGGTATTACTTGTTCAACATATCTTATGGTACATGGTATAGTACAGGTTTTCTTCTTGATATGGTATATAAGATACATTTCATGGTTGGCACATGGTATGGTATAAGGTACATGTATTGATGTGCATGGTTGATGTACATAGTTGATTTGCATGGTTGGAACTTGGTATGGTATATGGTACAGGTACATGGTTAGTACATGATTGATTCACTTGTTTTGGTAGCTAGTCGATGCACTTGTTATGGTACATGGTTGATGCACTTGATGGTATAGGTTATGGTACATTTTGATGCATGGTACAAGTTGGTACATGGTTGAGACACATATCTTGTGACAGTATGTGGTGATGTTGGATCATGATTGGTTGAGGCAAGTGGTTGTTGGAAATCTAGTTGAGAGGTTTCTTTGGTATATGATCCATGTGAGAGGATCTAGTTGAGTATCAGTGACAGTGACAGTATCAATCACTGGCAGTGACAGTGACAGTAGCAAAGGAAACAAAGTGTTATAGTTCATAAAGGTGAAAACCCTAGTTCTCAGAGGGTGTACTGATGCAAGAGAATATCTCCACGTCAGCCATCCAACCATCCAGCAACGTCAAGTGCACCATTTTCAAAGATGAAGAGAGGCAGTGTCCTAATTTTGATTTAAGAATTGAATGTAATTAAATGTTTAAGCTGTTGAGCTGTGAAGTCGTTCCTTTGTGCAGGATGTAGATAAGTAGGCCTTTAATGTTTGTATGGCTGAGATATAGATCCGGATAGCGGCCTAGACAGCCCATTCAATGTAATTAAATAGGGTAGGTAGATTTGGAGGGAAGAGCTCGAAGAGCCTCCTCATGTAAAAATATCAATTGTATTCTCTTTGGAAAAAAAAAAGGTGGGTGTGGAAGAGAGAAGAGGAGAAGTAGCTGAGACCTTGTTACAGGCCCTGCTCAGGAACACCTTGTAAATACAGGCGTTTTCCATATTTAATACAAATAACAGTTTTTCCTGGATGATTATGTGTTAAATGAATGTCTGTGAGTGTCCTTCATATGACATGAATGTATGTTGTAGATGTATGTTGTAGGTTTTCATTTGTAGGAGTGTGTCTGATTTCAGGTGAATCTCTTTGAGGTTTCATGCCATGACGCATGACAGAGTACTGCGGTCTCTGAATACTAGTGCACTGAAGCACTTCTGAATACTACGGGTTCAGGAAAAGACGTGTTGCAGCACAAGAACTGGAATAAACAACTCAGAAAAGACCTATGAGGTTGTTGAACACCTCAGGAGGAAAGATTGTGTAGGAGATGCACAGTTGCAGACAGAAGTTCCGAGGAATTCTGTGAATCTCTACCAGGTGGGCATTGAGCCAGTGCAAGGAGTGCACAAAGGAAAACTTCTGCTGAGAATTTCACTGAAGAAACAAAATCACTAAAGGATTCTGAGAACTCTGCCAGTAGGGCATTGAGCGGGTGCATAGGTGCACAGAAGGGAATAGGATGGCGGGACGTTCTAAGAGAAGACACTCTACCGAAGGAGTGTTGAGTAAGTGCCAGGGTGCACAGAAGGAACTCTATTGAGTTCATAAGAAAACATAATCTCTGAGGAGTTCTGTAAGAGGATATGCCAAGTGGGCATTGAGCATATGCACAGGGTTACTGAATATCCGTAAGTACTCAGAAAGAGGTTGCTTGAGTAGAAGGATATCTAGGAGGGCATCCAATTTCCCCATTTGAGGGAGAAAGAAAAGAAGAACTGAGTTTCCTTGGAGGTCGAAGCAACAAGAAAGCTCAGGCCAGATAAAACCCTTGTGTGCATGTGAATACTCTGTAGGGGTGCATAAGTTGAAGAATCCTTCAAGGATTCGAAAGAAGGATAAGCTCAGGAGGAGTTAACACTTTTATGCGCATGGCAGACTCAAAGATTAAGAGTTCTTAGAGGAAACTAGGCAAAAGTTGAGGCCTTTGGGATACTTGGAATTCTTCCAAGCATCGGAGGAAAGTGCCAAAGCTCAGGAGGAGCAATATCGATCATCGAATCAGCCGATAGATTCTGGACCGTCGGATTTCCCACGTCCAGGGAGGAGTAGAGGAGCGCACAAGAAGGGGAAATCGTGAGCTATTGAGTCTCACACAGATACCCATCAGTCATTTGATCGGTAGGGAGTTGCACATGGTTTAACCCTTAGCGAAGAGAAGAAGATGAAAAAGTCCCAAAAGGATTGACACATCGGGATATTGGTACTCGGGATATCGGAGTTCTTGAGGTCGAGAAGTCGGGCAATCGGTAGAGAAAGTCCCGAATTAGCAAGGTTTGATCTGAGCCGTCCATTGTGGGAGGACACATGTCATGTGATCATCCATTTTGGAGATCCAGACACTGGAATCGTGCAGAGGTGAAAAGTTTCGATTGTGGACCTAGCTGACGTCACGTCGGAGAATCGGGATTCGGAGAATCGAAGATCCTGTGGACCAAAAGTCCATGCATTTCGGTATTGTGAAGTCCGAAATTTCGATGGAGTGGAGGACCATTGAATAGTCAACTCACGCATGTGTCGGAGTTTCGGCATATCGGAAATCAGGAGTCGGGGATACGAGTTGCTCGACATCGCAAGTGCCAAAATCACGATAGGGAAAACCCCAATAGGAAAAAGTCAGCGTTGACTGGTTGTCGGGTTTCAGGGGTTCGAGAGACCTACACCCGACCATTGGATTCATGAGGTCACGAATTCTGATCCCCTGATTGTAAAGAGGGGATCCCACGAGGATTGTTGTGGGTGCAGATTTTCCGAGAGGGAAATAGAAGAACCATTTGGAGTTCTTCGGGCCGAAAGGAAGGAAAGATCCTGTGAGAACGCGAACTGCCCGACCTGCGGGTTGAGAGGTAGCGTGTGCATTGTTGTTATGTACACAGACTACAATATATACAAGCCTCATACATATGTTGGCTACAACATATATAGGGAGTGTACATATGCGAGTTGCAGTATATACATGTCACATACCTATCAACATTTTTTGGTATAGGTTGACTTCTAGTACAAGATTAATTATAGGATTTTCCCACAGGTTGGTTACAATTTATTGGTATAGGTTGGTACATATTTACAGTGATATATCTCATAGTGGCAGTGTGGCTGTGGTTTCATAATTTTACACTTATATTTCAGAGCAACAGGACAGGGCAATGATAGGTGGTTGTAGCCACCTTTCGGTTTTATCCGGAGAACATAGGGGGTTTTAGCCTACTTCTGGTTGTAGCCAAAGAATAGGGAGTTGGATCTTCTTTCAGATTGGAGCCTAAAAACTAGGTGGTTGTATCCACCCTCTGATTGTAGTCGAAGAACCTAGGGGGTTGTAGTCTCCTTCTAGTTTGAGCCAAGAATTCAGAGAGTTGTAGCTTCCTTTAGGTCGGAGCCTGCAAATAGGGGGTTGTATCCTCCTTCCATTTGTAGCTGGATAATTTTGAAGTTGGTGATTCCTATGAATGAATTCTTGATATATCTAAGAAAACATTATATCGTTTTCTCGCATTTGGTTTTTTTGATGCAATCATTGGTGTATTGTGTATTTGCAAGATACCAGATATATAAAATATGCAGAACAGAAACAAAATGCTAGAAATGATAGAATAACAGTAAAATATCCAGCATAATCTTCACAATACACAGAA
>ML783377.1:238950-250538 GCA_009831015.1 Picea engelmannii | reverse complement strand
GAGCAATAGAAAATGCTAATCCAAAACCAAAATGAATAATAGGTGCGCCCCAGCCTCTTACTTATACCTTTCCTTCTAATTCTCTGTTGATTTAGGTTAACTCCCAGGGTTAATCTTGTATTCTTCTGTTGAGTTATCTTTTACTCCTTTATCCCTTTCCTTTCTTAAGTCAACTTAAAAATATAACTTTTAACTTCTTGAATTTCCCCCCCTCAGTGTGAGACTATGACCTAGTGGGGGTGCCCAGGCCACTGAGTCTCCTCATCACCTCTCTAAGAGGTGGGGGGCATTACATACAATTCCTCTTCCTATGTTCTTTCAAGTAAGAGATGTTATCTTATATATATTGGAGAAGGTAACCTCCACTACCACTTTATCCTCCTCAACTTGGAGAGATTTGGGTTTTCCCAGGCTTGTGTCAGCTATTAATAAGATGCTGACCTTTCATAGAAATCCCACACGGGAGCCTTGGCCTCCCCCATGATATGTCGCCTAGAAACCCCTCAACGAGTCTGATTTAAGCTATTTTTTGACTCGTCTAAAAAACTAAAATATTGTCGAGTGAATTTTTCTCTTTCACACTCGTTAAGTGTATTTGAAAGGTCATGAGTTTGATTTAAGATCTTTTCCAACTTGTTTCCAAAAAGAGAAAATATTGTCGAGTGAACTTGTCTCTTTCACACTCGTAAATTGTATTTGAAAGGACATCTATTTGGTACAATTTTATCCCTTTTTCAAACCAAGTAGACTAATATTATCAAAAATGACATTTTTTTGCAATAAGTTGTAATTACATCTCATGCCATTGCTTGCAGTATTGAGCCTATTGTCAGTTCTCTCTTTTGCGTTATAAGTCATTTACCTTAGCAGTTTGCATCCTCAACCAAGCAAAGCCTTGTTTATATCCTTTTTATCTTGACACCCTATACCCATGAGGAAACATTCCCCCAAGTTTCCATATCCCGCATTCACCTCCTTTCATTGAGCATAGGTATTTTCTACTGCTGGAACTAATTTTTCTTACTTGCGACACTCGTTTCCTCCTATGTATCATAGCATTCATTTGACTATGAAAAAACAAAAAAATACAGGTGGGAAGGGAGTATTATCTTATATTGCTAGCAGTCGTGTTTCCTTTGAACATAGCAAAAAATATTTTGAGTCCACTTTTCATCATAATTTTGGGTTTAGCATGACCTTACGAAGCTGAGCACATTACATAAGTTTACTCGCCCATCTGGTTACTCTTTCGGTCCCTATGGAGAGTTTGATTGATGCCTCCTACATCTCAAGGTTTCATCATTGAGTCTATGCTGCCAGAGTCTTCCATATGTATCATGCTCTTATTCAAAGGATGTCTATCAACCTGTGTCGGCCATTCCTTAGAACTCTTGACTTTGCATGTTGTCCATACCCTTAGTTTGTCTCAGAATCACATGAATTTGTAGTCCTATTCGGCACCTTGGTCCTACTGTCCCCATTCGTAGGTAACCTTGAACCTAGCAGTCGACATTTCATCATTGGTCATTGACTAGGTGGGTTCCATTGTGTTTGACGGTAAGACATGTATTCACACACTGGGATTCGTGCAATGTCTTGGATGTCATTATCCCTATTGGTGGTTTCCTCTCCTTTGTTAGTAGTTTTCCTCATTGGATGTTATTCAGAGGGTCTTTTTTGTGTACCTCTTGCACCTAGAAAACTGAAAGATGCATAGGGTCATTGGTTCGTGAACATGTTCTTCATCTAATTTCCTCCAAATCATCAAGGTCCTTCTTTGTACCTCATGATGAATGATGAGAGATGCCTTAATTCTCTCCTTTTAGCGAGTCTCCTTCCATCGATTTCATCTCATCTATTATGGAGATGATACCTAGAGTCCTATGAGTACCTAGAGGCTTGCAGTCATTAGTGGTAGGTTCTCTCACCATCGAAATTTGGGAATACATCAATGTCTCATGATCGATGGATTCTTCAAGTTTTCAACCCCGACTCCTTTATTCACACTTGTAAGAATGTACTTAGTGCCTTAATACCTACTTTGATTATCGGTAGGTTGTCTCGCATTTTTTAACGCTATACCTGAATGACCGGTAATCAAACGAAGTCTCATTGTGTTCAACCTCAACTCATTTATTCACACGATGTATACTTTCAACTTTGGCGTATTGTGTAGAAGACTTGAAGACATCAGTTTATAGTCACATATTTCCTGAGTTGTTGCTACCTTTCATTGGACCAGTACCTATGTGACTTCAATGATCATGGGAGATAATATTGTACTCCATTGTATACATATATCTTCAGATTGATTTTGAGACTGGTTTTACTGGGCCTTTTTCGTGACTATGAAAACCTTTTTCATGTAGCCACCTTTTTATTTCCTATTCATGACCATGGGAAGTTGTTTGGTATATTTTCGCATGGATCTGCGGTGTAATTCAAATTGGAATCCATGTGTGAAAAGTCAATACAGATTGTAATGAGCAACTAGTTCTTCTATTTGGGTCCCCATTACTTCACTTATGGGTCTTATAATGTATTTCGGCCATCACAAATACTCTTTTTACCTCACACATTAGGGGGCATCTGTTATAGAAAGATTTGCCTCACCCTATGCAAACTTGCACATAGGGCCGTTTTCCATTTCCCTATGAAGACTTGAAGTCCCTTTTTTCAAATCCCAGAGCTAAAAACATTATTTTCCACATATACCCTCCCTACTTATAATACAACATGCATATACGCAGGTTTCACCACTATAGCCCCGCGTACATCGGATTTTTTTCCCAAAATTAAAAAATGGTGTTGGGATTCCATTTCACGTCATGAGATCCATGATTTTTGACCTTCCATATACTGGAAACATTCTGAATCGATCCTTCAATTCCACTTGAAGGCTACAAATGGGCCAAATCCAAGCTATGGAAAAAGGAGGAGAAGAATTCAACTTTGATAGCAAAGTTACTCTAGAGAAATTATTCACTTCATATTGAGTCTGCATCCCTTTGTCCTTTTAAGTATGAACACATTGTTCATCCCCCAAGCTCTTCCCTACATGATTGAGAACCTCATTGTCTCTCTTATATGAGATTTTCTTTGATGGAGGATTGAAGTGGTGGAGGCCCAGTTGGAAGGAACTTAGTTTCTTGGTTCCGAACCATGACGACACTGAAGTTTGTAATTCATTCACTTATGTTGATTACATTTTAATAGAAATATTGTTTTCTCGTCTAATTAATATCTTGCAAATATTTTAATTGTTATTCCATGGGAGTATTTGTTATGAATGTTGATGGATTATGCTATTGAATTTTCTAACATTATATATTACCACCATATGCTTTCATTGCTTGGTTGTTGAGGACTAGTTATAGGTGTATTGCTTTTAGTCAAGTGCTCAATGATGGGCTTGATCAAACGTCTAGATGAGGTAAGCCTTTTATCTTTTCTTGTTAGCATATTTTTTTATATAACATACTTGATATAAGAGTTGATTTTTGCAGTCATTTCTGTATGTTGTGGTTTAACCCTAGCCATATAGAGATTTTCCTCGTAACAATAATGCTATAAATAAACCAAAGACTACAACCAAGAAGGAATTGAAAAGGAATGACAAAATAACAATGTATTTTATCTTGGGAGGATTGCATGATTCAGTAAAGGATGAAGTGTGAAAATTTTCATCAAATAAAGAACTATGGGAAAAGCTACATAATATATATTCTTCTCCCATTACAAAGTCATAGATTTTTGAAGAATATGTAGGTACAGAGAAAGAGGTAAGATGTTCATCATGTCAGACAGATTCAAAAGAAGAAGAGTGTGAAGTGACATAAACCAACACAGGTGATTTCTTTTGCTTTAATTGTTAAAATCATTGACATATTGAAATTGAATGCCCTTATTTATAAATTGAAAGTAATGAGACAGAAAATACCAATGAAATAAAAGAAAATCCTGAGATTGAACAAGAAAAGAATCATGACGGAGAAATAATCAGTGCTTTAGAGGAACTAAAGAAAGAAAGAGAACAAAATATGTTACTCAAGAAAAAATTGATGAATAAAAAGGAAAGTGTTCATATTTTTGAAGAAGCCCAAAAGGTCATCGGTAACTTAAGAGCTCAGTTAGAAGAAGACAGAAAGATTGAAGAAAATATTGAAAGTCAAAAGCATTATTTGGAAGACAGCATAACAACATAGAAAGAAGAAGCAAAAAAGAGAGAGAATATATTGAGAGATCATCTTAAATAAATAAATAACGATATAAACCATCTTGAGGCAGAGTTTGGTCAAGAAGAGAAAATACTTGAAAATGAAATCATCACATTTAAGATCAAACTTGAAGAAGAAAAGAGAAAAAAATAATTCATGAAGTTTCAAATGATTAAGAAAGAAGAAGAGGTTGATAAGCTTCAAGAAGAAGTTGTCACATTAAGGGTTAAAGTCATCAAGATCAACAAGAACATTGAAGATACAAAAGAATCCACATAATCTATTGAAGTACTAGGAAGAGAGAATGAATAAAATTCAAGGACTTATGTAGAAGTAATCAAAGGTCCAATGAAGAAGGAAGAGTACAAGCCCCTGAATAAGGATGTTAAAAAAGTACATAAGAATCAAGAAGAAGACTACAAAAGAAGATCCTCCAGATTCAGGAAACAAAGAAGCTTAAACCACAATGAAAGGATCCATGGAAGAGAATATTATAATCAATAAAGACAAGAATTTAGAAGGAGTACACCACAAAAAAGATCGTTCACTCCAAGGTATGTAAATTTATTTTATGGTCATTGTTTTTTATTGTACTAACTTTCGACATAAGGTTGCAGATAGAAGGGATCCTGGAAGAAATTTTCAAGAAAGAAAATATTATGTGGTCCCACATAACATTGAATGTTACAAATTCCATAACTATGGACACATATCTCATGATTGTAGAAACAGGATGAATACTTCTATGAAAGAGAAAATTGAAGGAAAAGAAACATTTCACAGGTAGTTGTACATCTTTCAGTGAAGGAAAATCATCAGAGAGAAAGAATCTAAAAACAAATATTAGTAGCATGCAGACAAGGGGAGACATTCCCACAGGGGGAGATATTTTTTTCCCATGATTGGATAGAGAAGGTATAGTGTCAATAGGAGACATATTGATATGGGGATTTAATACTTTGTCAAAGGGTGAGAGATAAATAAATTCATGATGATGGAGAGATAGAGGTAGTGCATACAAGGGGAGTAGCCCCAAGGAGATTTCAGTAATGGGGAGTATCCCCAAAGTTGGAGAGATACCCAGAGAGATACCCTTCACCAATGATGTCAAAGGGGAAGAGTGAGAAACATTGACGAGGATTGATGGTAATAGAGAGAGTTTAAGCATGACTTTTTCCATGTCTAAGTGTTTCCATCAATGCCAAAAGAGGAGACTATTGGACAATTGGTTTAGATTGATGGACAGATGGTTTGGATAGTTGGTTTTCATTGATGTCAACCCTTTGAGATTTACCATGGATAGTGATTTCAACCCTTATATATTGATTTCAACCGTTGAAGAGTTCAAGTGAGGTGGACAGTGATGTGGGTGATATCATTGGATAGTTTATTATCATTTGTATGGTCGAGAGTAATGGTGAGTTGTGTCAGAGACATTTAAAGGATTCTGATAGCATATTCTGGTTGCAATGTTGGACGAGGAATATGTAATTTATGGATTGAGTAAATGATTTTAATACACTCATATATGGATATTACTCGTCGTGCCATTTTTGGTGATATGTGGAACACCACATAGTTCCTCACGGTTAGGGAGATATGGTATTGGGAATTTGGAAGCCCCAAAGGGTGGTCAAGAAACCCCTAATTGGTTACAAGTTGGTTAATAAAGGGGTAAAGTTGTTGTAACAAGACAACCCTAGAAGCCCTAAAGTAAGGAGGGGATTTACCTATCACTTGTATAAATACACCTCATGGAGTCATTCATTAGTACATACACACATACAGACTTATATTGAACATCTATCTAGTGAACTATTATGGTTTAATGAATCGTTTAGTGAATGGTTATGGTTTATATTTGGTATTTTTGAGGTTGAATGTGGCAACATGTTTCTTACGTAGCAAAGGTATGAAGGACCGAAAGTTTCGGAGTTGCAGAACTTGAGAAATCCTTAGTTCTTGAGGCATACGCGGGCTAACAGTATAATAGGGTGCGTACATATGTGGCATAACAATATAATAGGGTGAGTATGTACGTGGGATAACAGTATAATAAGGTACATACATGAGCGTAAATCCATAAAAACTTGAGAAGATGAAGATTCTAGGTCTCTACAGTCTGAAGCAAGTTCCTAGGTATTCATTCTATAGGTTCACATGAGTAAAGGTATGTCATTTATGTATTTGTTTGAATCTTGAATCTTGGATGATATGGCACATGAGTAAGGTATGTCTTGAAGGCCCTTGATGATACATGGTTGAGGTAAGATCGTTATATGTTTGAGAAACACTCTTGTTACTTAGTATATGGTTGTTATGGTTCATTGTTAGAGGCACATATTTGTGGTATTGGCATATACTTCAGGCTTGTCATATTGTGTTATGAGACTACATCTTTGTGGTATTGAGGAGCATGCTTGATGCATATGACTAGAGGAATTTCATGGTATATGGTACATGTTGGGTGAGAGAAATTGCTGGTACACTTCTTGGATTATTGGTACAAGGTGTATGGTTGTTGTTTTGGTGGTCTACCATTGATATTGATACATTATTGAGATATACACTTGGCATATGGTAGTACATGCATAGGAGACATCTCTTAGTGGTGATGGTACTTGGTTGAGATACACTCTTGATATTACTTGTTCAACATATCTTATGGTACATGGTATAGTATAAGTTTGATTCTTGATATGGTATATGAGATACATTTCATGGTTGCCACATGGTATGGTATAAGGTACATGTATTGATGTGCATGGTTGATTTACATAGATGATTTGCATGGTTGTAACATGGTATGGTATATGGTATAGGTACATGGTTAGTACATGATTGATGCACTTGTTTTGGTACATAGTTGATGCACTTGTTATGGTACATGGTCGATTCACTTGATGGTACAGCTTGTGGTACATTTTGATGCATGGTACAGATTGGTACATGGTAGAGACACATATCTTGTGACAGTATGTGGTGATGTTGGATCATGCTTGGTTGAGGCATGTGGTTGTTGGAAATATATTTTAGAGGTGTATTTAGTATATGATCCATGTGATGTGATATGGTTGAGTATCGGTGACAATGACAGTATCAATGACTGTGGCAGTGACAGTGATAGTAGCAAAGGCAACAAAGAGCCAGATTTCAGAAAGGTGAAAACCCTAGTTCTCAGAGGGTGTATGCAAGATACAGTATAGACAAGTCACATACATACGATGTTTGTAGTATAGATAAGGTGTCTACATACAAGAGTTTCAGTATATACAAGTCACGTACATGTTGGTATTTTTTGGTACAAGTTGAATTCTGGTACAAGATTGATTATAGGATTTTGGCACATGTTGGTTACAGGTTGTTGGTACAAGTTGGTACATGTTTACTATGATATATCTCATATTCATAGTGTGGCAATGGTTTCATCATTTGACACTTATATTTTAGGGAGGTAGGAAGGGGCAAGGATAGGTGGTTGTAGCCACCTTCTGGTTTCATTCATAGAACATAGGGGGTTGTAGAATCCTTCTCGTTTTGGCCATACAATCATGGATTTGGATCTTCCTTCACGTTGGAGCCTAAGAACTAGGTGGTTAGCCATCTTCCAATTGTATCCAAAGAACCTATGGGGTTGTAGCCTCCTTCTAGTTGGAGCCAAAGAATTCAGGGAGTTGTATCTTCCTTCAGTTTGGATCTTGAGATTAGGGGGTTGTAGCCTCCTTCTGGTTTCAGCTGGAGAATTTGGAAGTTGGGGCTTCCTATGAATGAATTATTGATATATGTAAGAAATAATTCCATTGTTTTCTCCCATTTGGGTTTCCACATAAATATTGGTGTATTGTGTATTTGATGTGATCCTATATGGTCATGATATATTGAATGCAATCATAAATGATACATTGATTATATAGTGTTGAACATTGTTAATAATGTGAAAGAATATATTGTGTGGTTAAAAGTGGTATAAAGTGCCCATATTGATTCACCCATCCCTCTTAGTATTCCAATATTTATGTGGGGCCACATAAGCATTTATTGCTTGAAAATTTCTTCCATAAGCCCTGCAATCTAAAAATTTATGTCCAAAGTTATTATAATAAAAACAATGACCATAAAATAAATTTAGATACCTGGGAGTGAATGATCTTATTTGTGGAGTAGTCCTTATGATTTCCTTCCTTGGTTGATCATGATAGTATCTACTGTTGATCCCTTCATTCTGATTCAAGATTATTTTTGGCTTGAATTTGGATGGTCTTCTTGAAGATGTATCTTTATCATTTTTATTTGATTTTGGCTTACCATGATTCCTTCCTTTGAGTACTTATGCATAACTCTTACTCTTTTGTTCATTTTTATTTTCTGGAAACCTGAAGTGCTTCTCTTCAACATTCTGTACTGATGATGTGGATGTTTATTTATTTTAATCATTCTTGTTGAGCTTGATGATTTTGGCTCTCAATGTGACAACTTATTCTTCAATCTTCTCAACCTCTTCTTCTTTATTCATCATATGACTCTTCATTAATTATTCTATTCACTTTGCTTCTTCAAGTTGGATCTTCAAGGGGATTATTTATTTATAAATTATTATTTATTATTGACCAATCTATGCTTCATGTTGATTTAAGTCCTTAATTGTTTCCTTAAGATGATCTGTCTGAATCATTTCTCTTTTCTCTACTTCCTTTTTTTTGGCTTCCAAATACAGTTTCTCTTCCATGTGACCTTTGTATGTTTCTTCAATATTTTTGGCTTCTTCAAGATGATATTTTAGTTTCATGATGATCTATTGGGATTATTTGGAACTTTCTTGATAATTATTCTTGACCAATTGTTCTTCAAGAGACATGTTTTTCTTTCTTTCTTTCATCAATTCGTCTAGAGCACTAATTAATTCTGCTTCAAGATCTACTATACCTTCTTCAAAATATTCTTCTTTCGAATATGTATGGCATGAAGAGAATATTTATTGTTATGTACATACATATTATTTTGCATTATCTGTCTATGTGATGGGTGATTCCTCAAAATAGAGATCATGTAGATTATCCCAAAATTCTTTAGCATATAAAAATTTTCCCACTTTCTCTTTTATTGAATCAGGTAATCCTTCCAACATGAAATCCATTTTTATTTTTTTGTTTCTTTCCAATTCCTTATTGGATGCAGTCTTTTGTTTCTTAGTAGTGGTATATCCTATAACAAATGATTTCCAAACATCATATCCTTATTCATGTTAAAACAAATCCATTATGGTATTCCACATCTCATAGTTCTGACCAATATGACCATCAAACCATGGTATTCCATTATCTTTGTATGCACTATTCTTGACCTCCATGATCCACCTTCTAGTGGTTAAAATGTTTCATGAAGGAATTGACTTTGATACCAATTGTTGGAATACTGAGAGGGGGGGGTGAATCAGTTTGAGCACTTTTACCACTTTTAACCAAAATATATAATCTTCAACTTAATCAACAATATATCATTAGTATATCATCAATATATCATAAATATGTCATGATCATATAAACATAAGAAGAATCACATCAACAACATCACAACAAGTAAACAATACACCAAAATTTATGTGGAAACCAAAATGGGAGAAAACCACATAATGATTTCTTATATATATCAAGAATTCATTCATAGGAAGAACCAACTTCCAAATTCTCCAGTTGTAATTTGAATGAGGCTACAACCCCCTATTTACAGGATCCAACCTAAAGGAAGCTACAACTCCTTGAATTCTCTATCTCCAACTAAAAGGAGGCTACAACCGCCTGATTCTCAAGCTCCAACCTAAAGGAAGCTACAACTCCCTGATTCTCTAGCTCCAACCGAAAGGAGACTACAACCCATTGATTCTCTATTCTCAGCATCCAACCTGAAGGAATATCCAACTCCCTGAGTTTTCTAGAACCAACTAGAAGGAGGATACAACCCCCTTTCCTTTCCCCTTTCTGTTGCCATGAAGTATAGGTGTAGACCAAATGTCACTAACACAATCAATTACACTATCACTTCCACTGTCACTTCCATTGTCACTGTCACTACCACTTTCACATCAACTTGTGACCTGACAACCTTTCACTATAACCAACCCATCAAACCTGTCACTATCATTGATACTCAACCAGATCCTGTCACATGGATCATGTACCAAGGACACATCTCAACTAGATGTCCAACATCACCAACACATTCCTCTACCAAGAATGTACCAAGATCACCAACATACCATCACAAGATATGTGTCTCAACCATGTACCAAAGAATGTACCAAACCATCAACCTATACCATACAAAACATGAATCATGTACGAAAATGTGTCCTACAAAAAATGCATCGACCATGCACCAACACCTGTACCAAACCATGCATCAACCATGCACCATAACCTATACCAAATTGTGCATCAAACATGCACCACAACCTATACCAAACCATGCACCATAACATGTATCATATCCCTCAACCATAAACCATGTACATCAACACCATACCAAGTACCAATCCTATACCATAGCATGTATCAACCATGTACATCAACAATTTACATCAACACATGTACCATACCATGTACCAACAATTTATCCCAATCATATACCATATCCCTCAATCATGTTGGATTACTGAGAGGGGGGGGTGAATCAGTAATAGCATACTTATAATCCTTTTTCTTAAAATGTTATATCAATGTAGAATTATTATCCAATAATGAGCAGTAATAAATAAAAAATCACACACATACACAGTACACCAGTGTTTTACGTGGAAACCCAAATCAGGAGAAAATGACAGAATGTTTTTTCTTATATGTCTTGAAGAATTACATTCATTGGAAGCACCAACTTCCTTTGTTTTCCAGCTGCAACTAGAAGGAGGATCCAATCCCCTAGTTTCTCAGGCTACAACTTGAGGGAAGCTCCAACTCCCCAATTCTCTGGCTACAACAAGAAGGAGGCTACAATCCCCAATGTTCTCTGGCTACAACCAGAAGGTGGATACAAACACTTGTCCTTGCCCCGTCCTGCCACCCTGAAGTAGAAGTAGAATAATGGAACCATTGTCACACTATCACTGTGAGATATACCGCTGTAATCCTGTACCAATAAATCTGAACCATGCATCAACTATGCATCAACCTGTACCTCAACCTGTAATCAACCTGTACCATAAACAAGTGCATCAACCATGCACCAACTTGTAATAAACATGTACCATAAAAAAGTGCATCCAACCATGTACCAAGTATGTACCAATCATGTGTCAACTACTCATCAACTATGACTCATCAATATGTACCAACATCATCAACTATACACCTCATGTATGTGCACCAACTCATCAACTAC
>ML783377.1:215269-238080 GCA_009831015.1 Picea engelmannii | reverse complement strand
GATTACTTTGACCTTTTGGGGCTTCTAGATGACATATGAGGGTCCTCCAACTTCGTAAGGCCATAACTTTCAAACCGTGAGGAGTTATGTGACATTCTACATACCACCAGAAATGGCATGACATGTACTATCCATATAGAATATTATTATCTAAAAATATATCATACCTTATACCATTACCCATCAAACAAACTTGGGTCCATTACCCAAACCCGGGGTCTTCAACTTCTCATGGCCATAACTCTCTAACCGTGAGGAATTATATGGCATTCCACATACCACCGGAAATGACACGACAAGCACAATCCATCTAGGATATTTTTCCTAACAAATTAACTTTCCTTCATTTCATTATTCCACAATTAAGCATGGGTTCTCTTACTCCACAAAGCGTCTTCCCGTGAGGGATTTCACCATAAGGGGACCACTTTGGAGTTCATCCATATTTACTTCTTATCAACCATGAAAAAACAATAATGAGTCATATTTACATCAAACAATATTGGGTCCATTACCCAAACATTTGTGCTATGGGGATTTCTTCAAGGGTTGACATCAATGAAAACCAACCTTAATCAACAAATCATGCCTTACATTAAGTACCATAGGATATATCAAGAATGTAGCATCAATGGTGTACCTCAACCAAGTACCAACATCACCAAGAGATGTATCTCATACATGTTTTGTCATATACCAAGTGTAATCCTAAACAATGTATCAATATCAATGACAACCATACACCATATGCCAATGATTCAAGAGTATACCAAGAATAAGCCTCAAGCATGTACCATAACATCATCACCATGTAGCCAAACCAGATATCAATAAACCAATACAACTAGGATGTACTATTACTCAATGTACCATACCACTATCACCAAGATGCACCATGCATCAACAAGACATGCCCCTTAAGCATGTACCATAACATCACCAAACATAAGATATAATCACATAAGCATACATGTCACCTGTCATTGACATGTTGTACTGTGACACTAACATGTAGCACTGTCACAACCTTCATCATCATGGTACCAACATTCTCCCCAATTTTGTCTTGTCCTCATGGGACAAAGACTACCTATCACTTGGGGCCTCGTGTGATGTCACTTAGGCAACCCACAGGGGTGCCTCGCGTGACATCCTCAAGATGACCCATGAGGGATTGCTAAATTAGCATTACAAAAAAACCCTAGCACTCTACAACTCCGAAAATTTCACTCTTTCCTCACAATTTTTCTATTGCCTTAGACTTACCTACAGATTCACCAATACAATAAAAACAATATAGATATTCAATGTAAGTGTGTGTGTCAAATTAATGTCTCATGATGTGTATTTAAAATTTTTCTAGGTAACCTCTTTCGTTATCGTTAGGGATTCTTTACTTTCTTGTTACAACCACTTTACCCATTCAATCATTGAGTTGTAACTAATTAGGGGATTATTGACAATTCTTCGGGGCTTCCAACTTCACAAGGCCATAACTCCTCAATAGTGAATATTCACGTGGCATACCACCTATCACCATAAATGGAATGACAAAGAATATACATCTATGGATTTCTTACCTACATCTACATTTTCCTTCATTCCCATATTCCTCAACCAAGATCAGATCCCATAACCACACCTATAGGGATTCATGTAGACTTCATCAAGCTCACCCAACACATATGTTGACATCAACCACTCCATTAATGACAACTAACACACCATAAATCTAAACCACATCTCTAGGGCTGCAGGGCTTCTCCATGGATTGATATCAGTCTCCAAGGGTTGGCATCAATGACAACCAACTGTTGAAACCAACTGTCTAACAATTCATACATTGAAAATATATGCATGTTTCGATTATGTTGGAATATCTTTTATTTGATCCCTCTTACTCATGAGCTTGTTTTTTTTTGTTTTTTTTTTTTCTGGATTATATGCCTAATTATTTTGAATGGAAAACCTATATACCTGAGAGATCAATTGCAAGATTATTGACTTTTAATGCTCTCATATTCTATTTTGAGATGTAATCTCAAGGAAGAGAAATGCAAATTTTGTCTTTTGGAACACTCTTGGGAATTTTATGATTTCAATTTCATGGTTTTTCCCATCATACCCAACTTTTCCAGAAGAAAAATTTCACGGATTATATTAAAATATATAATTCTTAGCAGCCAATACAATTCTACAATATCCAGAAAGGATACAGATAATGCTTTTTCAGCAATTACAGCAAAATTATGAAAACAAACAAAAAGGCTTGTTACAAAAACAAAGAAGCCTTTTCAGAAAATGTGTGCAGGCAATAGGTGACTGGATATGTCCGAGCTAGTGACAATAGTTGATTCCGCAAGAGCCAATAAATTCTGATTTGAAAGAGGAGAACTGGAGAAATGGAGTTAATAGACCTTGAGGAGTCGACGCTGTCCCTTTACTCCATCAGACCAAAGGTGAAGGGTGATGTATCCTTCCGGTTCCTTTAAAGCTTGCTTTGAAAGTGAATCAGCTTCTTGGTTATATTCTCGATAGATGTGGAAGAATTGTGTGGACTCGAAAGTGTTCTTAAGTGATTTGATTCTACTTTTCCAGCCTTCAAGAGAGGACACTCGCAATTCACTTCTATCGTTCAGCCATTCGATTATCACCTTTGAATCTCCAAGGATTTGGATCTTCAGGAGTGCAAGTAGATTGGCTATGTGTAATGTAGCCCAAGCCCCCAATAATTCATCCTTAGTATTCAAGCCAATTCCACAGTTCAGGAACCATTTGTGTGCCAAGGTGTTTGTCAGTTTAATTATGCCACCTGCACCGCAACAGAGTCCGCTTGGCATTGCAGCTCCATCAAAGCTAGCAACAGGAAATTCAAAATTCTGATAATTGAAACTACCAAATGAGGAGAGGGTTTTTTTTTTATCAAAGGTTGTTGCATTCCTCTCGAGCCACACAAACCAACAAATAAGGGGAGGTAAAGTATTTGGCACAGTTTTATTTTCTATCCACTTGGATAAACTATCAGTCAAACAGCTTCCGCCCCACTTCTGGATAAAATTTACTGTGGAGTAAATCAAATTCCACACAACAATCGTGAAGGAACAGTGCAGAAATAAATGGTCAGTAGTTTCACTGTCTAGTTTGCATAGGATGCATCTGTTAGGGCCTTCCCAACCTCTGCGCTGGAGATTAGGCCACGTCAAAATTTTATAATTTGCAGCCAGCCACGTGAAAATATTAACTTTCAGCTGCAGATTCCAATTCCAAATGCTCTTTTGCCATCTGGAGGCTGTCTGTAAATTCTGTGAAGTGCAAATGGCTGAGTAGACGTTTTTTGATGTGATGAGACCGGAGGCATTCCCTCCGGTCCAATGTAGTGCATCAATGTTATCTTCCAGTGTGATGCCCGATGCTTGAAGAGATCTTCTGAATCTGTCCCATTTCGATGCGATGTCTCTAGTGAGTTCTAATTCGGCACTGTCTAACCATTGAGTCGAGCTGGAGGAAAGTTGATGTGTTTCCCAGGCATGTGCTAGTACGGTGATATGCTTCTGCTGTAGAGTGGACCTGAGGCGTGCAGAAAGGAAGGAGCGCATGCCCAAATCCAAAATTCTGTCTCTTCCTAACTCCACGAGAGATCCCGATCCAGGTTTCCAAGTGAGCCAATTATTGATGATGTGGACTGTTTTCAGCAGATTTTTCCAGATTTTGGAAACCGAGGGATTTACAAATGTTTCTGAGTGAAGCCATTTAGTAATTGAGATAGAGTGTAGATATTTTTCTTTCAGAACCTTTTTCCAAAGACCATTTCTAGTGAGAGCTCTCCAAAGTGTATTAGTTGCTAAGGCCTTGCTGAAAGTAATAATGTTGAGGAGCCCCCAGCCTCCAAATTGTTTTGGCCAAGCAAGTGATTCCCAATTTTCAAGGTGATAATGGTGAGAATATGAGTTTCCTTTCCACAAGAAATTAAACAAGAGCTTCCTTATTTTGTGTAGGATGGACAACGGGACAGCAGCAAGTGATAACCAGTACACCGGCTGATTTTCAAGAACAGATTTGCAAAGAGTATGTCTACCGCCCAAAGACAACCAACGAAAGCTCCAAAGGCTGATCTTCTTTTCCACTTTATTTGCTAGCCATAACCAATCCTCTGTCTTCTGCACTCCATATTTTAGGAAGTACCCCAGGTACTTGAAACCCCCCTTCATATCGGAGAAATTATACGGGAGTATCTTCTTGAGGTGTTGAAGTTCTGTCTCCTCTAGTCTCGAAAAGTGTACTGAGGATTTGTTAAGATTTACTTTTAAACCTGAAACCAAACAAAATAGTTGAATGATGCGGTTGATCTCATGCCATTCCTACAAAGATGCATTTGTCATTAGTAACACATCGTCAACAAAAAAAAGATGGAGGATTTTAGTCAATTTGGTGACTTTGATTCCAGTTAATGTGCCCGCTTCTTGACTGGATTTTAGTAGTAAGCTCAAGATTTCCATCACAAGGATGAAGAGAAATGGGGAGAGTGGGAAACCCTGTCGAAGGCCTCTCCCAATCTTGAAAAAATTGGTGGCCTCCCCATTTACTAAGACAACAATAGATGTTGAGCTAACACATTCCAAAATCCAACTTGTCAACTGAGGTCCAAATCCCACCTGGATCAAGATCAGTCTCAGGAAGTCCCAGTTGACGAAATCAAAATCTTTTTATAAGTCTAGCTTAAGTAGTAGGGCCTTTAAGTTCTTCTGTTTGATGCTATGAATTCTTTCAAATGATGTACCAATAGCATCATGGATCAATTGTCCCTCCAAAAAACCGAACTTCTCAACTGAGAGATTTTTAGATAAAATCGGCTTTATGCGGTTGGCTAACACTTTAGAGATTAATTTATAAATCAGATTGCAGAGAGAAATTGGGCGATATTCGTCGAAGGATTGTGAATTGTTTGATTTAGGAATCAAGGCCAGGAAAGTGGAATTTAGGCTTCCAGCCATATGTCCTCCATATTGGATCGATTCCACCAGCGCCAAAGCTCCTTAATGATCAAATCAAAAAAATGTGTAAAAAATTCCACAGTCCAGCCATCCGGGCCTGGACTTTTTTCCTTTTTGAAGTGGAATAATATTGATTTTAATTCCCGGGAGGTGACCGGCAAAAAGAGTTCTTTTTCTTCCTCCTCTGAAAGCCAAGAGTTAAATAAACAAGCCACCTTTACTTGTTCTATTATCGGAGGAGTCTCAAACTGATTATAGAAAATTTTAAAATGTTTTTCAGCTTCCCTGGAAATTGCATCCTTCCCTGAATGTAGATGACCAAATCATCTTTAATTTCCCACAGGTGTTTACTGATTCGCCTCTGATTAGCAAACTGGTGGAAAAACCTTGTGTTTTTGTCACCGGTTTGTAGCCATAGAGCACGGCTTTTGAGACGCCACCGCTCCTCTTGAGAATTTAGAATATTATTTCTATCTATTTCAAGTCTAATGAGGAGGGATTCATTCGCCGAATGAGTAAAGCCATCCTCATTTTTCTTTAAAATATCAATGATTCTAGTTTCTAGAAATTTCAAATGTTTGAATTCACGGGATCTTTGTTCTTTATACCATTTTTTGGTGAGTACTTTCAGGTCCTATAATTTCCAAATGAAGCATCGTTGAATATCAGCTTCCTGTAGATAAAGTTGATTATTCGAAAGAGTTTTTACTGAGATGTTAAAATCAATTTCTGAGAGGCAGTGAAGATTGAATTTGAATGGGTATGAAACGGGAGGAGTAAAGTTCTCAAGTTGTAGCAGGATAGGAGCATGATCAGAGACGAAGGGGTATTCAACCCAGGAGCGAAAAAAATGGCCTTCTAGAAGAAGATCCTCTGCCACCATAAATCTGTCCAGATGTTTAGCTATATATTTGCTGCCAGATCGTCCATTTCGCCAAGTCGGTACAAGTTTGTCAGGCCGAACATCAAGAAGATTATGTGAGAGAAAGAGGTTATTATAGAAATTTGTATTGAGACATTCGCTGGACGCAGCAACTCCTCCCCAACATTCACCACTAGAGAGCGTCAAATTCAGGTCACCGACAATGATGAGACTTTTTAGAGAGAGTAAACCACTGTTTGATAACTTAGACCAGAAAGATTTACGGTCCATATAGGGGCCATACAAATTTAAAATATTGATTTTCCGATTAGAAGATATAATACTACCAGATAACAAAATTCCCCCAACAGTGAGGAAAGGCGCCAGGTTAAAGAGTTGAGGGTCCCAAGCCACCAGAAGACCACCTGAATTGCGAATCGAACTTACTGCACAGGTAAGCCAAGACGGAAAAAAACCTTGAATGTAGGAGCGTGATTTCTCAGCTTTGACCAAAGTTTCCTGTAAGAATAATATACTGAGACGTGTGGAATCCAAGGTGCGACGAAGAGAGGCATCTTTAAGGGTGCCTCTAGGCCCTCTAAGATTTAGTGACAATAGGATCATTACTTGGCTCTTGCTAGGGCCTTCACCACTCTAAGTGCCCCACTAATAGTAGTGGAAAGATCCAAGTCTAAGGAAGGGGTGTTTTCCTTCTGCAGTTTCTTCCTTGTGCTTCTTGTCTTGACGGGGGAAAAATCAGTACCTAGTCCTCTTGACAAGGAGTAATTCTTTGAAGAATCTGGCTGGATGGTCGATGAAGTACCTGCAACTTCTGAAGTGGTGGAAGGATCGATGTGGGTAGGGCCTATGAAGGTGGGAAATGGGATAGGGTTGAAACTGTCTCGGGAGAGTGGAATCAGAGTGTCTAGAACCGAGTTGAGGGAGGAATCCCCTGCATCAAATTCACGAAAACCTAGTAGCAGTGAAGGTTCGGTAGAGAGAGGTAGGGAATCAGTAGTGTTGGAAGGAAGTAGTGAAGTGGGAGAGTCAGTTTGGGGATGTAGTGTGTTTTTGGCAATCCGATCAACTCCAGGTGGAGGGGGACTAGGATCGGGGACATGGGCGGAGGAGGTGAACTGGTTAGTGTTTGGTAGTGTAGATGAGACTACAGAGTGAAACAGGGAGTTCAAAATTTTTGAGTCTTTTAACTCTGCAATCTCTAAAAAAGTTAAGGAACGATAAAAAGATGGACAGTAATTTTTTAGTTTACCCGAGAAAGAGTCTTCTGAATCAGTAGGAGAAGGGGGTACAGGAATGGGGAACCTGCAGACAGTCTGTGCATCTTCTTCTTGATATACCAAGTCTCTGAGCAGTGTTGAGTCTTTTGAGAGTTCTTTTTCTTCCCAGCCTGGGCAATTTCTCTTAAGATGTCCTGTATTGTGGCAGCAAAAGCAACAAAAAGGTATTCTGAGATAGTCCAAGCATTGAGAAAACCTTCTACCTCTCCAATCGATCTCGAGAAGTTCTGGAAGTCCTCCATGCACATCCATCTCAACCAAAACTTTACCAATATTTCTAGTAGAAGCTGTGAGAGTAGAGTTGTCGATAGACAGAAAGGTGCCTAATAAGTTTCCAATCGCTTCCAAGGCCGCTTTGTTCCAGAACTGGAGAGGTAATCCTGGAAGCAGGATCCAAAGGTGCCTGAAATGGAAGTATTCAATATCAGGATTAAAGGCCAGGCACCAACGTTTTATCATGAAGTTGCTTCCTGTTATAATCCACTTCTGAGACAATAAAATATCTGCATCTTCTGGGGATTTACAAAGAAACCCCATCCAACCCTGAGACAAGAGGATAACTTCAGGTGCATATCCAAGTAATGGTTTCCAAGAGAGTTCTACCCAATGATAAATGGAGACCTTACAGAGGTAGTTGTATGAAAATCTGCCAACAAGGCCACAAAGTTCTGAGTTACAGGTCTCAGGGAGCCCAACATCAGCACCCAAAACCATTTTATGAACTGTTTTTTTAGGCCTCCAGACTCGGTGACCTAGTCGAGAGTTCAAATCTGGTTTGTTGTCCACCTGTGTCTGGAAGTGTTGGCAGTTCTCTGTAAAAGTGGGTGCAGAGGGAGTGCAAGGGGAGGAATGAAAAAGTGAAGGATGAGAAGGAAGACTAGGGGGGTTATGAGAGGGAGTAGCAGTTTTACCAACAGTATCTGCCAAGTCAAATATGCCTTCTTTTCTCCAGAGTTCCTCATCTGCCTCACTCATCAGTGTGCTGACGTTGACTTCAACACACAGTAGGGGCTGTGTGGCCATGTTTTGGGCTCCACTGACTCCAAAGTCCCAGAAACTTTGTAGGAAGACTCAGAAAGGTCAAAGGAATGAAAGAGTGCAGTGAAAGAGACAAAGTAACAGTGCCAAATGCACAGTGGGTCCTAGTCTCTAACGTGCAGAACCATAATACTCTGAAGTGCAGAACCCAAAGAAACAATGTAGCGTAGAACCCGAAGGGAGGAGGGTAGAAAAATCTGAGGTAGAAGAAAAAGAGCGAGACCAGAAGGTTCACAAGACTAGAGGACAAACTCGAGTAGAGACAAAAGTTGCTCAATAGGGCTCAAGAAGGATAGTGTATAATGTGGAAGGAATTTGTGGAGAGATAAAAAGTATCAGCTCACCCGACGCCTCAAAACCCATCAGTTCATCAGATGTTTAAGCTGACATCTTATGCTCACCAGACACCTCAGACCCACCAGTCTCTTCTGTTCATTAAAAAACCTTCTTAAGAGTTAAACGAAGCACTCAGCTGTGGGACGGACAAGGTCTGGACACAGACAGTGGACTACAGAGCTGGACTGAAAGTTTTATCCCTTAGACCTGGCCTATCGACTCCCCTTTTTATACCCTTTCCATCCGGTGTCAATGACTTCCAGGCTACCTGTATCCTTTTTCCGACCGGTTAGTGGATCTGGAAAGGCAGACTCGGTTCCTTTCAGCCAATCTTCTTTTCTCTCACCTGACAACAGACCTTTCCCCCAAGGCTTTACTATATCAGATCTGTTTGATAAACCCGACAATTTTTGGAACGGGAAGGGCCCCTCCTGTTCCTGTCAGGACTTTCCTGTCTCTTTCCTCACCACAGACAAAAGTTTATCCCTCGTGGATTTAGCAGTCTCCCAGCTTCCACCGATCCACAGTACAACACCAAATAGTGTGCAGTTTTAAATAGGTGCAAAAAACCTTCATCAGGACGGGATTAACGAGAGCAGAACTCAAAACTCGAAGTCAAGAAAAACAGGGGGTTAATGAATGGAAAAAAGTAGTAGAGTAAAATAGTTGATGGAGTAAGTGTCCAAGTCAGGTAACATACTCATATTTGGGTATCACATACAACCAGAACGAAGGATGTAGTTTCTCTTGGCTATCAAAACTCGTTTGTCGGTTGTTCAGCTCGGTGGTAGAAGTCCTCCATTGAAAATTTTGAACCTGCAACTGGGCAGGAACCTTCGCGCCCATTATCTCCGACAACTTCAGTGGGCTCGAATCCCAATAGTTCTAACCTATGGCACTTGGTTTGAGTGTTGCCTTAGTGAATCGAGCTTCAGATTTCATCTGATCGTTCAGTTTTTTTTTTTCAATGGAACGAAAGGTTCTAAGGTATAAGGTGTTGTGTATCATACCCAACTTACTACTTATTGGAATTCAGTTTTTAGTCACCACATTTAATTATGATTTTTAAATGTATCTTTCATTTATGATGGGGGGAATCAATCCATCTTGGCTGAGGTCTAACATTATTTGAACCTTTCTAGAGTATCTTGATTTATTCCATATCAATAGTGATTTCCTTTTTATCTCTCACAAGGTTTGAGATAATCATATGGATGTTTCACATTATTATCAATAATGACAAGAGGAAATACAAACCTTGATGTGCAATATTAAGGATTTGTTGAGTCATATTTTTATTCATATTTTAAGCATGGAATTTTTGTGTTGATGGACATGTATCTTTAGAACATGAATGTAATTAAAGTCTTATGGTTCTATTTGTGTCATTCGATTTATTTTGTTTGTAGTAACAATATGAACTATCTAGGGGATCCAAATCTCACAATAATCAAAGACATTAAGTCTCTTGTCAAAGGAAATATTGTGGGAAAACACATAGTGATTGTTTCTAAGGAAGAAGGTTGTGATACTTGATTGAATGGAAAAAATATGAATACTTGATGATTGCATTAGCATTTACATAAGTTTTATGACAACTAATATAGTTCAATTTTACATTAGCTTAGTGTGCTTTGCTTAGGATTAGTTTAATTTTTGTCTTTAATTTTCTTTTTATTCTAATTTCATTTCAATAAGTTAGTCATTTAGAGGAAGATTTTTTCGCAAACTGTTAATAGTTGATCATATCATTCTCATTTGTTATGCAAGTTCGGAAATGACTTGTCCAACCAACAGCTCAAACAAATTTCTCTGTAAATGAAAACAACTTAGGGATCTGTTAATCTACATTTGACTATTCAAATTTCTTTGCAACATTTTTTAGAATTAATCAACCAATATTATCACCAACTCAACAGTTCATAAAAAATATGTCTCATTCATGTATTCCCATGTTGGTTTCTAATCTAGTTGATATTTGGAGTCCTTTTCATTATGATTTTTTATAACCTTCATAACTATGATATCCCCTCTTTTCCTTATCAAATTGAATTGTTTGAATCTTTGGGAATAATAATATCTTCTATAGAACAGAGAAATTAATGCTTTGTTGAGAAGTAACATGTAAGTTCTATTTCTAAAAAGTTCATTATTTTCAAGTGTGCAAAGGACTTTCTTATGACAAGAAATCTTGAGAGCTTATGGGTTTGTGGAATGTTTCAGTTGATTGAATTTAAAAATTTATTTTCACTAAGCATCCCCATTAACCCAATTTGCTATATTTTTGTATGTGACAATTGGATTGGAGTATTGTGTTACAAAATTTTCCACTAGATTAACAATTCTCATAATCTTTCTTGTTCTTCCTTTAAGATCTTTACCTTGGGAATATTGTTTAGGCCTTAATTCAAATGGTTAACCTTTCTTGGCTAATTATTACTCTTGTTTACATTCCAAGGCTTCACTAAAAAATTATTTCATTAATGATGCTCATACTCTATATTATGTTATTGACCTATATTTCAAGATCAATTCTTCCCATAATGACTAGAATAGAGTGTGGTTTTTATTGTTCCCTTAGTTTAGTATAACCACTTTCTTTATTTTAATTTGTACATAATTTTACATCCATCTTTACTTAGTTTTCAATCATGGCAGTGGGTTTTACTATTTTGTACCATCAGGGATGAATCATATAATCAATGAAATGATCTAGATTAATAATAGAAGAGGCAATGAGTATCCTGGTGAACAATATAAATGCAATTTTTGACTTTGGAAATATGACATCTTCGAAACATTATTCCATCAAGATCATATCCATGGAAATAAACTAAAAGGGGTGTGAATTCTTGAATTGATTCAATGTTATATCCTTGAAAATTTAAGGAAATTTGAATTGGTTATCACCGCGAAAGGTTCAATTTTACTACTCTGATATCATTTTGCTCAAATAATTGTTCCTTAATCTTGTTGATTTTTTATTTCCATATTATGTACTCAATCTTGAAAATCATTCTTGTTTGGTTTTAGTATGTATGGAAAATGCATCTGTTGAAAATATTGCTCTTATTTCAATTATTGGAGTTGCAATGTAAGTAATTTTCGCACATATCACCCACACTTTGTTGTTGTCCAAGATTTATCCCATGGCACCTTTATCTACTTTTGTTTTATTTTTTATTTTTTTATTTTTTTATTTTTTTATTTTTACTTTTAGTTTGATTTGAATATTGACGTTTTTCAATTTTGGGTTTCTCTTAGTTTAGTTGTATTTTATTTTAGTTTTATATATTTATTTCTACTTGTATAATTTGCTTCCACCTTTTAATTTGAATGTTGGTATGTTCCCTTAAGTGATTTGACTTTTTAGTGTAACTTGAGGATTATCTTTAAATTTGAGTAAGGGGCTAGTCCAATTTTGGTCGTGTAGTGATGAATTTTTACAAGTCATGAGATACATGAGCTTCTCTATGAATGAGAATTCATGATGTTATTAGTTGTGGGTAATGATTGATAGTTGTGGTGGAACACATGTGCTTAGTGAACATACCATGATAATCCACAAGTATAGGAAAGTGTCTATTTACTTTTTTCTTTGAGCTCCATACACTTCATATTAATAAGATGTCCCATACTATGATGGATTTTAGGAAGAAATGTGGGATAAATTTAAATGCATAACATCTACATGGAAAACAAAAGCAACTCCCATATCACCCCGCTTCCTTCACACCTTCTGTGCATATGCATATATATATATAAATCTAAAAGGGTGAGAATATTTTGAAATAAAAAGGAAGTTGAAAGGATTATCAATAGTGTAGGAAGTATAAGTAAAACCATCGGGGCTATGGATGCTTGTTGGCAATGGGGTTATGATTTTATGGTACCAAGGCATCTTCGTTGGTGTTATGGATCCTTGTTGGAAGTGAAGCAATGCCAGGAAAAGAGAGATGATGAGCACACATATGTAAATGTGTGCATGTTATAAAAGAGTAAACCCATGGTTAAACCAAATACAATCTGAATTATTAAGCTATTCAAATAATTTACCTCGCTAATTGGCCCTTTGAAAAAGGTGTGTTAGATTACAAGCACTTGAAATATTGGATTATATATTTTAGAAACATGGCATTGTTGTGGTACCCATGATTATTGGAAAGTTGTCTACATTTTTTTGAGCTTATATTTAAAACTATGATCTAAAGTAAAGACCCTAGAATTATACTGAAAGATATAATTGGTTCTTCAAGTGTGTTTCCATTTGTTGTGGCCACAACAATCCCCCTTTAATTTTTATTTTACAAGAGAATGGAAATATGCCCCCTACTAAAGTTTTAACATTAATGCCTAATCCTCTACTACTACGAGCGTAACTTTTATTATTCATCTACTTTGAGGGAGTTGGAGGTTTGATATTTATTGATGATTGTATTTCTAAAAGTTTCTTAATCCTTGTGATATTATGATTTTAAATTTCTTCATAATTCTTGTTGTCTTGTCATGCTTTGTTGACATTTGTATGATGAAATTTACAACTCATATTTGGGGCCTTGTGCATATTTTGAAGTATTTGATGATCCTATATGGTTGCAGAGATTCATGTTCTATTGTATGCCTTGAATGGGTTTTCTCTTGGTAAATTTTAATTGGATGAATTAAATGAAGACTTGTTTTCATTTTGCATCACCTTTCTTGCATGTTGTTCCAAGTTCCTTCATCTTTATGCTCTCATTTACTGATCATATTCTTCGGTTTGAAACTCTCATATTGAATCAAAAGGTCACTAATCCTTTCCATGAGTTTGATATTAGATGCATGCAACTATCATGAAATTTATCTACATTATCCCATATCATGAATGATTATCTTCGAGAAACCTCTCCTACTCGTTTCTTCATTTTTCAAACAAACTCAATGCTTATTCGTAAGTTTTTTGAAGTCAAAAGAAAAGAATGTAATGTTTATAACATATTCGAAAGTATCTCCTTCCTTGTTTAACAAATTTTATTCTTGTTGTGGTTACAAAGACAGGGTGCCAAGTCAAGTTCTTACTAAGTTCGTCTGATATCTCAAGTCTTCAAGAAGATCATGCCTAAGAAGAAGATCATGTAAAATTGGTCATAGAACATATATGGAACCCAATAATAGGGCTTTCCATTAATGAAAAAAGATGGAAAATTCAAGGATACTTTGGGAAACCTCATATTTCTCTACTTGATCAATTAAGTCTTGTCATACCTATGGAAATACTTTGATATCAGGTTCCTCTTGTCCATGCTTCTCTCTAATCCATATCTTAATCCTTATTGAATATTTCATTTGGAAATGAGCCCAGTCTTTTTGAACCAAAACTAATTTTTTTCTTATCGTAATATACATTATCATTTATTCTCACTTATGTTCCAAGACCTAAATTTTATTTTATTATAATATGTGGTTGGAACCCCGATTACTCATCTAGGACCTTCATCCTAATAAGAAACCTTCTTGGGCTTACCTTCTCAGGATATTACCTCTCCTAAAATTTCTTAGGATGGTGGGGTCTATAAATTTCCTCTTTTGTTTCTCAAACCAGCTTTCTTAATCACCCCTCTAAATCCAATTCTTATCTCATAATCTACTTCGTCTCTTCGATAGCTTTCCAATTACTGTAACCATGCTCAAAACATAGTTCATAATCAAAAGTTATGGTATTTTAAGTTTTCAATCCTTCTCATGCCAACATCACATGACATCCATGTGGCACCACATCACTCAAGCCATTCGACATGGAATGACATGTCAGAACATGTGTCAAACGTATAACATGGTGCATCTCGAAGCTTATATTTTAGATTATTTAATTATTTTTGGGAATCATTTAATTGTTTTCAGACTCATCGGAGCTCACCTATCAGACTTAACCCCATCAATTTTTCACCTTCACATATTTCATGAGAGTTATTGACCATTTGGATCCAACCTTGAAGTATTTAACCATCAGGAATCCTTCATCAGATTTCACCTTATCTTTTACATGCAATCCCAACCATTAGGTTTCAATCAATGGTTTTGTGTAACCTCATCTAGATCTTCCTCATCAGAGGCGAGGTTCACCTTTTCTTTCCAAATCTCATGGCATATCGAGTTCCCCTCATCACATTATTCCCATCGAATAATTTGTTTTCTCTTGTGAATGGTTTCTTTCGAAATCTCAAGGCTGATATCCTATCAGATTCCCCTCATCGATATCTCCTTTATCATATTCTCTCCTATCAGGTTCCATTTTATTGGAACAACATATCCTGCATGCCAAGATGTATTCAATATTTGATCCATATTACATGTCACCCTTACTAGCGTTGGTGTGACATTAACATGTCATGTGATGTGCCACTCCTTTACCCATTAGTTGCTCACCACTTGTCATAACCACATTCGTGTAGTCTCAACCCAATTTGACATGTCCTCTCTAACATTGACTACATCGCAGACTTCACCCCATGAGCATATCAAAATGCTTGCTATCATAAAGTTATTAATCAAAGGTGTTTCAACTTGATAATTTAGACTTTCTGAAACCTAAACGTCAAGAACCTATCAGATTCTATCCTAAGGGATTTCACTTGACCATCGAATTATGAAACCTATCAGGTTCACACCTCGTTGGTTGAAAAATAATGGGTCCTCATCTATCTTATAACCCTATTATATTTATTTATCTCAGGATGATCTCTATCATCTTCCCCTCTTCGGATTGACCAATCCCAAAGAATAGGGATCCCTTCTATCGGATTATCATAATATGAAAGCCAAAATTCTAAAATCTAATGACTAGGTGCCACTTTTCACCTCCACATTTGTATGGTCTAAAATATTTCTGATGTGTCCACATAAAATAGCATCCTTTCATATATGATGCGTAATTTTGCATGTCATCCAAGCTCCCTATCATCTATTGTATCTCCCTACATGGCTCTGACATGTCATGATGACATGTATCATTTGACGTGGAATCTGGGTTTGAATCATCTCATTGGGTTTGAATTATTTCTTCAGGATTGAATCTTTCTAAATACACTTTTCCCCACAAACCCATTTGATACAAATATTTTGAATTAATCATTATTTCATTTAAATTATGGTTTTATTATTTTAATCTTGGATTAATTTTATTGCAGGTGCGGTCAAAACTTTAACATGGTCCCAATACTCTATACGTTTTATAACTCCAAATATAGTTTATGTGGGAGATATTAAAAAATTTAACCCCTCGATAATCAAACTACCCAATGCATGTGGGATAATTATTTAGAGTACAAGATCAATGGTCTAGATCAATCACTTGAGCAGATCAACGACTATCGAGAGACTTTGGGTAGTCATAATTCATGATACAGGAATCAAAATAAGGGAAGATAGTACTCATTGGAAATATAATGGGGATAAGAACATATTATAAGAATAATTTGAACCATATCAGAAATAAAAATTCCCAGAAAAATTCAGGAGAAAATGAGACACGAATTTGATTGGAGATATACCGTGAATTGTTCTGAAATGCATATCTCAAGTTTTGGGTGGTCAAGTCAAGAGTGAGATAGATCGTTGGAAACATGGAACAATGAAGAATATGTTAATAATTCCTTTTTATAATATTGATCACTGAAACACTATGAAAATTCAAAGAACATAAACAAACGTAGTTGAGAGGAATTAAAGATATTTTCAATAATGGTGACTCATAGAATTCATACAACATGAATATGAAAACTTTAAAAATATTCTTAATTTCTATCCATAATTTCGTATATTTAATAATATAAGATAAATTCAAATTGTAAGATAACAAAACAAAGGGAGATGAAATGAAAATTTGTAACCGAAGGAAATGAATAGTTACGGGAAATCAAGACTCTCTCATATTTTATAAAAGATAATTCATTGTACAAAATGAGGGACTTTTTCCCATTGTAGCTTTGCATGGTACTCTTATCTCTGATTCAATAAATAGAAAAAAAAATAGGATTATAAATATTTTGCGACTATATATGGAACGCTTATTCATGTGTAGTTGTTTCATGAGTTTCTTGAATAATTTACTATGTGATCTATTTGTGTACATGTTATTTAAGATTCTTATGCATTTACACTATCTTAGATGTGAGAATGGTTTTCTAGGTATAATTTGTGACTATTTATGTTTATATATGTTGCATTATAATTTTTATATATTGTTATTTGTGATGAACTTCTTCTACAACCAGTGGTATCATCTTATATTGTATCTATGATCCAGATTATTTTCGACAAGAAATGAGAACGAAGATATAATAAAGAGATGCACAAAGCTATCGCAAATATTCAATAATATAATAGAAATGTATCAGAGATGCAACCATAAACACAGATATACAGTAATACACGATTTCTATTAATCAAAGAAATGTATAGAGACTGTAAAAATACAGAGTGAAAGACTCGCTAGAATGGTGGCGGCTTATCTCTGAGAAGAGATGTGACGGTTGTGCTCATTCGCAAGAAGATGATTACAATGAGGCTATGAAGGCATTTTTAAAATAAAATGGAATTCAAAAATCCCTAGACATCCAAAAACCTAACCCTAGGAGATGAAGCACCAAAAGTCATGTGGGCCCCGTTTGGGTAAGTGAGTACATCAACTTCCCGGGGTCGTAACTTTTGCATACGATCTCCGTTTTAGGCTTGTGATAGTTCGTTGGAAAAGTATCATCGATGAGATTCATTTTGGGGTCTCAATTATTCCTTTGGATTTCATTGAGAACCTTGATCTCGAAAAACCTTCATTAAGGCCCTCAAAATGGCCCCGAAAGTTAAAACCTGCTAAAAATAGTAAATTGCCAAAATTGCCAGAAAACTGTTTTGAGCCATTTGGAAAAGGTGGGTGGCCACCGATATCCACCTGGATCAATCTAGCTATTAGATTTTCTCCTAAACATGACAAATTAGAGGTAGTTATATTAGATTATTTTTCTTTCATTTTATGTTAGAATTAGGGTTAATAATAATTCTTTGGGGGACAATTCCTTTTATTTTCCTTTTTTCTCCATTTAATTCTTAGTGGAAGCCAAGCCCACATACTAGTCAGAAACGCTACCCCAAATGAGAGTAGGTATGATTGGGACCCCCCATCAGGAATTTTCCCTTACCTTATTGACAAGCCATTTGGACCCGTCAATAGAGATTTACTTAATAGGGATAAATGTAAAATCATGATGATTATCGATCATACTATAATTTATGGAAAGTGTGATTACAATTTGTTATCACATAAACTTTTCAGAGTCTTGTGGGGTTGTGGTTTCTACCTAAGGCTGTAATTTTTCTCTATCTCTCTCCTTTTCGTAGACGAAGTCTCAAATTTTCCCCCCTTCGGATTGTAAAATTGTTTCTTATTTCCCCCCCCTCTGTGTTTAAGTTCCCCGATCTCCCTGTTTTCTAGCCCACATCTAGTTGTTCAAATCCTCGATCATGTAGACCACAACCATAAGAAAATATCTCAACACTTAGAGTGGTTCAATGGACCCGAATCAAGCGAGCGAGAAAGTTCAATTTTCAGCGAAGGAGATTTCATTCGAAATCCATATTTGCAGCCTGCAAGCGATTGGGATTATAAAGCTACTTGAATTTTAGTGTCGGGGTGAAGGTCCGAACTCTCGAAGCCCAAAATAAGCATGGGCCATCCGATCCAGAAGGATGCGTGGCATCAGATCCGAACCACAGAGAAAGTCATTTCGGGGAAAATGAAGTGGGGGATGCACAATCTTCCTGAGTCCCGAAATGTCGAAGGCCCAAGGTCCCAAAATACCGACATTTATCTGGGTTGTATGATTCAAAGGGGCATGTGGCACTAGTTCCGATAAATCGTGATTTTGCGACTCGAGGGTTTCAGCATTGAGCATGATGTAGGTTCGCGTAATGCAAAATCATGAAGCACCCAAGAGTTGGGCCCAGGGTCACAACCCAAGGTTGCATGGAGCAATGGAAAGGAGCTACGTCAAAGTCCAAAAACTCATGTGTTGGTCACCGAAGAAGATATGTGTGGTCTTGAGGAACTGGGATTGACTTGAATAGGTTGTGGGCACCGTTTGGATATTCAAGGGTGTCAGGCCTCATCCCGATCCCGGTGAAAGTAGTTAATGGAAATGGGGGAGGTGGTTGAAACCTGATTTCACCCCATAAATGGAAAGCATGGAAAAATTGGTCGTGGAGGAAGACTATCATCCCAAAGTTCCCCTATCAACGGATTCTCCTGCAAGCCCATACTGATCTTAGTTTGTGTCTGATAGAAGGATGCATGTGTAGGTTGACAGAAGAAGATGCATATGCAAATCTATGATTGTAATGGCCAGGTCATACTCCTGGTGGTGGTGAGTTGTTCTGAGTATAAATAATTAGTTTTGATATTTTGTTATGGTCGATGGTTGAGATACACTCCCATATTGTAAAGTTTTAATGAAGCCTCTGGTTCTCTGGTTATGTGTTGTAATTTGAGACTTCTTGTTTAATGACAGTCAGTGTTGTTTTCCACCTCTTTTGCCTCTGATACTAAAATACTCAGGCATGGATGATCTAGCTGAGTGTTGTAATCATATTGTGATGTATGTTTGATCACAGTACTATTATAGAATTTTCAGTTTCCTGAAGTTTTGGATCCAAGAGGATCTTGTATTTGAATCTTTTCATCCTTAGGCTAATGAAAGACCTCATGTCCATAACAAACCTTTACATTTTCTCCTCAATTTATTCCTCCTTCTCAGCCTTACTACAACTTACTGATTGAATTTAAATCAAGACCTCATCTACATGTGCATGTCGACCTAGTTTTCTGAGCTAAAGCGATATTATCCTGAGTCTACGCCCATTCGACCCCCCTTAAATTTATTCGTTGTGACATACAAACTGATGGATACTGGGCTTAACTACCCCGCAATCAGGAGGTGACTTCTAGTGATAACATTTATGGCACTATTGTCAGGGATGAATTGAAGATTTTCCCTGGGATAGAATGAAAACGAGCTTCTGATTCTTAAGGTGCACTAGATATCAGAACCATTGAAGATTGTAACCTGCACCTGACGACTCCATTGAAGTGAATCCAATGTTACATTTGTGGATTATAGAGGCAGACACACGAGGTCTACCCCACAACTACCTCTAGCAACACCTATAGTTGAGCCAGAGAAAATTATCAAAATACCAAAGATCCTCTAGGAATGTACTTTAGTTGTTGAACCAGGTATTTATGATGAGTTTCATCATCCTCCTATAGAAACTCCAATATTTGCTTCTCATTCTCCCATTATACCATCTTTTGGAGTTTCCCGAAGTTTAAAGTTTGGGAGTGTTCATGTTGATTTCTCCCCTCCTGGTCTTGGATCGGAGGGAGAAAAATTTGTCACTCCTATCTTCCCTGAAGTTGTACCATGGTTTAAACCCAAGACCCTAGAAGATTTTCCCACTCCGAGATTCACCACTCCTCCCCCTGTTAGAGTTGTTGATTTTATAGAAGGGGAAATATCATTTCCCTCGAGCCCTGTGGACTTTTCTCCAGATCCTCAATCGTTTCCTTTTTCTCCCAGAAACGCACTTCCAATATCCCCTGTCTGAACTCCATCCCCTCCTAGTTCTCCTCCAGTTCACATCTCAATGGCAGGTGATAATCCCCCTAGGAATAGAATAGATTCCATAGTGGATGCGAGATATGCTCCTCTAATCTTACCTCAACCAATGAATGATCTCCTTGCTAGATAGTACCTAAAATACATGGCCAAATTCACAGGAGAAGAAGACATAACTATTGAAGAACACCTTGTTTCCTTCTACAGTTATGTAGACAATCTAAATATTGAAAACGAGGATGTGTGGATGAGAGTCTTTGTCCAGAGTCTTGATGGTGAGGCTGGGAAATGGTTTAGGGGGTTGACCCCTGGATCCATTGTTTGTATTGAGGCTTTATACGATGTTTTCTTGAGACAATGGGGGGATAAAAAAGACTTTATGTATTATATCATAGAGTTTGGATCCCTAAAGAGAAAAGAGGGAGAGTCTGTCTCTGATTTCTCCAAAATATTCAACAAAATGTATAACAAGATTCCAGCTAAGACAAAGCCCACCCAATCCTCTGCCAAAATTACTTATGCTAGTTCTTTTGACCCTGATTTCTACCTCCTATTGAGAGAGAGAAGAGATACTTCCTTATCTCATATGCAAGATGCAACCCTGGAAGTAGATTCCAACGTATTGGAAGTTGACATACTCAGGAATAAAGCTAATAGAGACAAAGGAAGAGGGAGATCTGAAGCCTCAACCTCCAGTTCCTCTACGTCCCACCCTCAAGTAGATGAATTGACCAAGATGATAAAATCTCTTTCTGCAAAAATGGAGAAGATGAAATTTGAAGGAAATCAAGGTTATAAGAGTGCCCAAAATGCTAATAACAGAGGTAACTTCAGAAGACCAAATAATTCCCCTCGGATACTTCCAAGAGAGCCTCAAAACAGAGATAAGGATGATCTAAAAATCCAAACCACCCCCCAAAATAACCTCGTTGTTGATGAAGAAGGAGAGGAAAAAGAGATTGATCGTAAAATCCATTGTCTTGGAGACACCTCCCCATTTTCCCATCTGACCAAATATTCATATGAGGAGACCCTCATAGACAACCAAATAAATGAGTTGATTAAAGGGGAGAACACCAATAGTAGTCCCAAAAAGTATAACCTCGGGTCTAAGAACAAAGAAGGGAAGTCTGACATCCCTGATCATCCTTCCAAAGCAGAGAAGCCTACTAAAGACACAATAAACAACAACAAGGAGAAGAAAATACAAAACCCCTCACCAATATCCAAATTTCATGTCCCATAAGTGAGAGAAATTATGAATCCCCCCTCCTATTTTAACTGTGAGAATTAAATTCAAAAGATTAGGATCCCTATACCCCTTTCAGAGCTGGTCAAGCACATAGATTTTAAAAGGTCCCTCTCTAAATTGTTGCAGTCTGAACCATCTTGTCATTCCACAGACTCAGTAAACCTTCAAGATGAAAATCCAACATTCATCTTAGGTCCTTTGATAGAATATAAAGACTATTCATCCCCTCCCTTCTATACATATCTGAACATATATGACAAGGTGTTGCATAATTGTTTGATGGAATCAGGGGCATCTCATAATATCATGCCCAAAACTGTCATGGATGAACTTGGATTAGAAATCACAAAGACTTTTCATGACCTATATTCATTTGACTCCAGGAAGGTGAAGTGCCTTGGGGTTATCAAAGACTTAATGTATCTTTGTTCCAACTGCCCATAAAAAGTGTGGTCATGGATATTGTGGTGGTTGATGTTCCCCCCAAGTTTGGCATGATTTTGTCAAGAACTTGGATAAAAATACTTGGGGAACCTTGCAGATGGAACTCACATATGCTACCATTCCTTTGTTTGGGGGGGTGCATAGAAGACTGTACAAATAATCTCAGTTGGCCTATATTATTAGTGATGAAGCAGACCCCACCAACCATCTTATTTTTTCACTCGAGACTGATTTGGGATCCAACTTATTGCAGCTCACAGGTGCCCCTGAGCCCCCTATTGAAATCAGAAAGTAGTCCCCTACTCTTTGTGAATTTTCTCACCTGATTACCTCTGTTTCAATTTTTTTTTTTGATGGATCCTCTTTTAGAGAAGGTGTTGTTGTTGGAGTGGTATTGGTTTCACCTACCCAAAAAATTATATCCCTGTCCTACAAGTTAGAATTTGAAACTACCAATAATGTGGCCGAGTATGAAGCTCTTGTTTTGGGTTTGAGGGTTGCAAAAGACATGGGGATTGAAGATCTATCAGTGTTTGGGGATGTTGAATTAATTGTCCATCAGATCAGAAGTATTTATCAAGCCAAGCACCCTCAGCTTAGAAGTTATAGAAATGAAGTGTGGGATCTAGTTGACAGTTTTTTCTTAGCTTTCAACATTTCATTTGTTCCAAGAGCAGAGAATAACATGGCCGATTCTCTGGTTGTTTCAACAAGTAATTTCAGAGTCCCTCTACTATTGTAACGACCCTGCTTAAATAGATGTATAGTGATTATTAATTATAATTAATTTGATAATCTGACTATCCTAATATGTTAGTTAAACAATAATTATTTCTTAATAATATTAACTAATTAATTATTATTAATTACTTGTTCATATATGTTAATGATTAATTAATTATTAATTGACTCATTAATTATTTGAGTAAAGAATTAAAGGGGTTA
>ML783377.1:148594-180218 GCA_009831015.1 Picea engelmannii | reverse complement strand
GCAATGAATGAAGAGCTGGATCAGATTGAGAAGAACAATACTTGGGAGCTTGTTCCTAGACCTGAAAATAAGAATGTAATAGGTTCCAAATGGGTATTCAAGAATAAAATGAATGAAAAAGGACAAGTTGTTAGAAATAAAGCGAGATTGGTCTGTAAGGGATATGCACAAGTGGAAGGTCAGGATTTTGATGAAACTTTTTCTTCAGTGGGAAGATTAGAAGCTATCAGAATGTTTCTTGCTTATTCTTGTCATAAGAATTTCAAAGTTTATCACATGGATGTTAAGTCAACATTTCTTAATGGAGATCTAGAGGAAGAAGTATATATGGAGCAACCTGAAGGATTTTCATTGACAGACAATCCTAATTATGTTTGTAAGCTGAAGAAGGCCTTATATGGACTAAAGCAAGCACCACGAGCCTGGTAATCTAGACTGGACAAATTTCTACAAGAAAAAGGGTTCAAGAAAGGTAATGTTGACAATAACCTTTACATTAAGTCTAAAGGTGATGATTTACTAGTTGTTTTGGTTTATGTAGATGATATTATTTTTGGATGTACTAATGAATCATCTGTCTAGTGGTTTTCTAACTCTATGCAAACAGAATTTGAAATGTCCATGATAGGAGAACTGTCATATTTTCTTGGGTTACAAGTAAAACAAAGCTCTGCAAGAATTTTTATTTCTCAAGAAAAATATTTGAAAGAGATATTGAAGAAATTTCAAATGGAAGATTCCTCTACAGTCAGCACATCTGTGGTGGTTGGTTGCAAGCTGAGAGAATATGATATCTCACCTGATGTTGATCAAAGGACATATCATTCAATGATAGGCAGCCTTCTGTACATCACAGCATCCCATCCTAATATAATGCAAGCTGTTGGAATGGTAGGTCGTTTTCAGTCTTCTCCTAAACAAAGTCATTTGGCAACTGTCAAGAGAATATTTAAATACTTGAAGGGAACAATGACTTATGGACTGTGGTATCCTAGAAATCAGAACTTCCAGTTAACCGCTTATTCAGATGCAGACTGGGCAAATTGTGTTGATGAGAGAAAAAACACCAATGGAGGAGCATTCTTTTTGGGTGACTCATTAGTTGCATGGCTTAGTAAGAAGAAATGATCTATTTCATTATCCACTACATAGGCAGAATACATTGCTGCTGCTACTTGCTTCACACAAATTTTATGGATGATACAAACTCTTGCAGATCTGAAGGTAACTTACACTGATCCTATTCCAATTCATTGTGATAACACAAGTGAAATTAGTGTCTCCAAGAATCCTGTTCTTCATTCCAAGACTAAGCATATTCCAATCAAGTATCATTTTCTCTGAGAACAAGTTACAAACATAATTGTTCAACTGAATTATATACCGTCTACAGAACATATTTTTGATATTTTTACCAAACCATTAACAACAACCCCTTTTGGATATCTTCGTCAAAAGTTGGGGGTTATGATTTCTAGTGTTTAAAATGTTCACCTAGTCAGGGGGAGTAATTATTGAATATCTGGCATTTTTTCTAGAGGTTTATAGACGACAGGGGGAGTATATTCTGCAACAAGGTCAGTGGAAGAATGCTTCTTCTTTGACATTGATGTCAAAGGGGGAGAAAGGAGTCGAGTTCAAAATGTCTCGGGAACAGAGTCGAGCCTGAATGGACGATGTCTCGGGAACAGAGTCGAGCCTGAATGGCCGAATGTAGAGGAGAGTCTGAATGGTCGAATGCATAGGAGAGTCTGAATGGCCGAATGCAGAGGAGAGTTGGGTCTGAATGCAAGTGTTGCCATCAATGCCAAAGGGGGAGATTGTTGGCAAATTCAGTTAACAGACAACGAACACAATGCTTGTCATTGATGGCAACAATGAAGACGACATACAAACAGAATACGAGCTCAGAGAGGTGAATGATTGAAGGCAGCGAATGAGCGAAAGGTTGAAGAAGAATATTTGATCAATGAAGAGGGAGATAGATCTCAGTCGTCAGATCCGAGCGCAGAGCCCGACCATCGTCGGATCAAGGATAACCTGCACCCTCTTTAAGTGCAAGGAGAAGTGGGCGTAATCACAATATGCAAAATCGCGATGAAATCTGAGCCATGAGATCAAGCCCTGATCTGGACCGTTGATTCATTGCATGGAGTATCGGGGATCGGGGATCGGGACTTTGAAATGTTAAAATCTCTTGACAACGAGAACCCCGAAATCGCGTTATGCGATTTCGCGAATTAATCGCAACCATTGAATCGAGAATGATATTTGGACCATTGATCACAGCCTGTGTCGGAGTTTCACAGATCACGAATTCAAAAGGCAAAGAACACAAGGCAACGGGAATTCCTATTTCGCGATGAATGAATTCTCGACTTAATCTGGACCGTCAAATCCAGAAATGATCAGGAACGTTGATTTTCCCCATATCGGAATTTCGGGGATTGCGATTTGGAAGTGACAAGAACTTTGAACATTAGAAATGTTGAAATCACGATATATGATATGGTGATTTAATCATAGTCATTGAATAAAGAAGTGATCTGGACCGTTGATCTGAATTCTTCGTGGAGTTTCGCGAATCAGGACTTTGAAAGGAAAAGAACATAATGTCGATATCGCGATATGTGAAATCGCGATGTAACAACAACCGTCAGATCAAGAAGTGATCTGGACCATTGATTCGACTTCTTTACTGAATGTCAAGAATCAAGATTTGTAAGTGACAAAAACTCGGATCGCCAAGAGTGCCGAAATCGCGAGGTGAGAAATCCCGATTGGATCTGAACTGTTGGATCAAGTATTGATCGGAGGGTTACTGTTTTCTCTCTCACAACTAACTACTGAGTTTGGAATCTGCTAAACAAAACGAATTCTTGATTGCGAATCAGTTATGAATTTTAGTTGATAAGACATGTGTCCTTGGTCTGCCTAAGGGAAGTCGAAGTAGAAACGTCAAGGTAGTATGTATAAAAGAAAATGAGAAAGACCGAATGTTGTTGGCGGTTGGGAATTGAATATGAGATGAAATATAGAGAAAAAAGAAATAGAGCAAAGGCATAGCATGAAATTGAGCAAATGTGAAGAGTGAGATGAAACGCAGAGCAGAAGCAGAGAAGAATGAAAGACAGAGCAAAAGCAGAGCTGAATGATAGAAAAATATTGATGCAGAGCTGACCTGCTAAACAAACAGAAGAAGAGAAGAATTGCAGAACAGTTTGTTGAAGATCAGATACAAAGAAATATTGGTAAGAATTGGTTTATCTGTGTAGTTGTCTGTGTATTCATTATTTGATATTGTAGGGAGGTTGGGAGGTTCTCGGGAGGACTGTTTTCCTCAGAGGTTCAAGTGGGAGCTTGAACAGAGGAAGTTGTTTCTTTCATCTGGTTGCAGCCAGAGAAACAAGGGTGGCAGGGTGGTGCTAGGGAGAACAAGTGTTCTCTGTTACACAGGTTGGAGCCTATGTAACTAGAAATTGGTGCTTCCATCCAGTTGGTTCTGGAACATTCAGGAAGTTGGTGCTGGAATATTCAGGGAGTTGATGCTTCCTTCTAGTGGGTGCTAGAGAAACCAGAGAGTTGGAGCTCTCAAACAAGTTGCAGCTTGTAAAATAGAGGTAGCAGCCTCACATTGAGTTGGTTCTCAATGGTAAATGATGTACAAAACTGAAAAAGAATGCCTATCATTTCGAAGAAGAAGAGGTTTTCTCCCTTTATGGGTTTCCTCGTGAAAAATCTGTCTCTGTGTGTATTTTATGTGTAACTGATGGTCTTTAATTTTACTGTCCATATGTTGTATATTGTTGATGACCACATGAATAAATATTAATAATGTTTTAACAGATTTAAAATTGTTTAAGCTCACATACAACTGATTCACCCCCCCCTCTCAGTTGTTTTAGTACCTCCAACACTTTATACTTGACAATTTCAAACATTCGAAAGTGTTTGAGGATGATCTTGAAATCAAAAGGTTCCTGGAGACTGTTGATGAATTTCTTGCATTACACATTGATCAAGTTCTTGATTCTGAAATAAATCATCATCATGATGTTTTTCTGAGCAAAATTTCTAATCATCATATTTTCCAGTTGCCCAACAATCATATCCCAAAGGAACTAGTTCCTTTGGGAAGACTATTTGACAGAAATGATGTCGCACTAAAAGGTAAATCTTAAAATGAGGATGTTGATGCAACTGAGTGCAATATTGGTACGGAGGAGGATACAAAATTTGTCAAGTTGTCAAGCATCCTGTCAAGGGAACAAAGGGCCGAGTATCCTAAGCTATTAAGAGAATTTGCTGATGTGTTTTCCTGGACCTATGAAAACCTCAGGAAATATGACACAAGTGTCATTGAGCATAAGATTTCATTGAAGGAAGAGGCCAAACCATTTAGGAAAAAATTGAGACAAATAAACCGCATGCTACTGCCTATTATGAAAAGGGAGGTAAATAAGTTGTTGGACACCCAAATCATTGTACTTTTGAGATATTTTGAGTGGGTAGCCAACGTGGTCCCAGTAAGAAAAAAGAATGGATAAATCAGATTGTGTGTCGATTTCAAGAACTTGAAGAGAAGATCTAAGAAGGATAATTACCCTTTGCCAAAGATGGAGCACATATTACAGAGGATGACAGGTGCATCTCGGATTTCCATGATTGATGGATTCTTTGGCTATAATCAAATTTTCGTCCTACCTAAAGACAGAGAAAAGACATCCTTCACCACTCCCTGGGGTACGTTCATGTATGGTAATATGCCCTCTAGATTGATGAACGTAGGGGCTACCTTCCAGTGAGCTATGGACATCACATTCATTGGAGAAAAGGATAAATTTGTAGTCATCTATATGGATGAAATTATAGTCGTCTCCATGTTTGATAAAGAACATGGTTAGCATCTGAGAAAGGTCTTATTAAAATACATAAAATTTGGTTTCTCCTTAAATCCCAAAAAGTCTTTATTTTCCATGCATGAGGGAAAATTGTTGGCACACATAGTATCAGCTAAGGGAGTTAGGATTGATTGAAGAAGAGTAGAATCTATTCAAACCTTTCCACTTCCCTGATCCAAGAAGGAAGTTTAGTCTTTCTTAGGAAAACTCAAATTTTTAAGAAGGTTTGTTTCAAATTTTGTTGAATTAGTGAAGCATATCACAACCATGCTCATAAAGGGGAATGAAAGAAAATAGACTATTGAGTCTAGAAACACTTTCGACCAAATCAAGAAGGCCTTGACTGAGGCACACGTACTCATTAGTCTTGATTACTCCAAAAAGTTTCTAATTTTTTCCTTTGCCTCTTTTGATACAGTAGAAGTTGTTTTATTGCAGAAGAATGTTGAAGGGCTAGAGAAACCTGTTATCACCTAAACATGTAGGGGGTTTTTTCCCTAAGGAGAGACCCCTTTGGGAGAAAAGTGGGCAAGAAACGTGTCAAACCCCACTTTTCCTAAGTTGGCGATTGAGCACATATGATTCAAAAGATGCATGGATCTGGGTAGCCATGATCCGAACGCCTAGATCTATGGAAGAGGTATGATTTTAGACCCCCTCTGTCATTCTGCCTTTAATGGGGGGGGGGGGTCTGATATGGTGTCACACAGGTCTGAATGACTGGGATTAAAGCGCTCACATATGAAGTTGAGGTCCAATTTTGGACCCCCTTTCCATTCTACCCTCGATGAGGGGGGGGTCCGATATGGGCGGCTTTGTGTGGGTCCCCCTGAACCTCTTATCACCTTTGCCTCCTCGTGACAAGTGTCCCCCACTATGCCTCTCCTATTCCCATGTCACATCTCCCTCTTCCCTCCTACCTTTCACCACCGCACACATGTCCTCCACTTTTCGAGGCATCATGTCCCCTCTCCCTTCATCCCTCTTATCTCCCGACACCTGTGCCCTGGTTCTCCATGCCACTTCCACCGTGTCTTATCGATATTCCCATGGAACTTCTCGTCCAACATCATAGCCCCGTTTCTCTGTCACCTGGTGCTTCCACCTCAACACCCCTCATCTCACCTTCGCATTGCTAGCGTCATCGCTCTCCTCATCATATCCTCACCCACGTTCACAGGTTGGGCCCCCTCGTAGTAGTCCAGCAAAGTAGCAACGACCAAGGAAAGGCCACCACATTGTCAAAATACAGAATTGACCGAGCCTTATATGATCCCGAGAAGAATTTATTGAGGTAGTTGACAGTGGTTGAACGTCGTCCCCTCCATAAATAGAAGACTGGGAAGAGACAGGCGCAGAAGAAGGCTGGCAGTCCATCCGAACAAAGATCGTGTCTGAAAAACGATTGCATGGCCAGTCTACCCAACGTCTGCATGTGCAACCTGACAGAGAAGCTTATCGACATAAATCCTTGAATGCATGATTTGATCTGCTCCAGGAAGTCCAAGCTAGTCTGAGTATATGTAGGCATTTTTGTCATTTTTGTATCTATCGATGGTAGAGCTAAGCTCCCTATTGTAAAGTTTTAATGAAGCACTGGTTTCCCTGGTTACACATATGTACGTGAGACTTCTTGTTTAATGACATACAACTTCTTTCATTCCTCTGTAACTCATGTGTTAGAACACTTGGGCATGGATGATCCATTTGGGAGTAGTTTTGTTGCTGTGATGGAGGTTTGATCACAGTGGCATAACAACTAGTTTTGACAGGATATTCATGTTATCATTCTTCTTTTTATACCAAGTATCTCAGGCATGGAGGATCCAGTCGATCTGTTAGTATAGTTTTGTGATTAAGGTTTGATCACATCATTGTTATAACTGTGACTTTCTCGAGTCACATCCTGGTGTCTGAAGCCCTGGTTCAGGATGATCTTGTACTAAGAGATTTTCTTATTGCTTGTTCACTTACTCACCCTTTACTACACTTACTGACTGAAGTTAGATTGAGACCTCAACTTCTCATGCTTTTCTTAGTCATCGATTCAGAGTTAAAACGATATGGTTCTGAGTTTACTTCCATTCGGTCATCTTTTATAAAACCAACCTGTGACATAAAACATTGATGGGTATCAGGCTTACTCTTGTTGCAATCCAGGAGTGACTTCTAGTGCTAACACAACCTATTTATTTTTTCAGCAGAGTGTTGAGGGACGCAAAGATAAAATATGACATCATTGAAAAATGGGCCTATGCTTTGTTGAAATCCCTCAAGTCTTTCAGAGTCTATGTTCTTCATTCAAAATTGATTGCATATGTTCCTTCAGATTCTGCGAAGGAAATTCTCATTCAGCCTGACATAGATGGAAGAAGGAGCAAGTGGATTGCCAAAATCCTTGAATTTGATCTAGAAATAAATCCCACCAAATTAGTTAAAGGCCAAGGTTTAGCCAAGATATTGGCTCAATCTAATTGAAAAGCTTTGGGGATTAACTGCATCAGCATACACTCAGAAAATCAACAAGCTAAGTTGTCTTATACAGGCCCACAAGTCATCCCTCCATTGGCATAATGCATCTGGTACAAAGATATTATATTTTTTCTACAAGAGTTGCAACCTCCAGATGGTATGGGAAAAAACAAGGCAAGAGATTTAAATCTTAAAGCAATTAAATACTACCTTATTGATCAAGTCTTATACTCAAAAGACCCAATGGGAGTACTTTTGAGATGTTTAGATTCAGTTGAGGCCCAAAATATTATGTTTGAATTTCATGACAATCTATGTGGGGGACATCACTTCTGGAAGACCACAACCTATAAGATTATCAGGGCTAGATATTTCTGGTCTACTCTATTCACCGATGTTTGTGAAAAAATCAGGGCTTGTATTAAGTGTCAAAAATTCTCTGGGAAGCAGTAGCTTAAGTATTTTCCATTAAAGCCTGTGGTAACTTCAATACCTTTTCAACGTTGGGGCTTAGATTTTTTTGGAGAAATTCATCCTTCTTCAAGTCGTCAGTACAGGTGGATCTTGACTACCACTAATTAATTTACCAAATGGATAGAATCTATTCCCACAAGGACTGCTTCTCACAAGGTAATCATTGGTTTTATTGAGGACATTATAGCAAGGTTTGGTTGTCCAAAAAGGATTGTCACTGATAACGCTGCATCCTTTAAGGTCGAGCCAGTGATCCCGTTTTGTGAACAATTTAGAATTTCACTGATTCACTCAACTCCTTACTACCACCAAGGGAATGGACTAGAAGAGTCTTCAAACAAGAACCTTATAAAAATTATCAAAATATTGTTGGAGGACAACAAGAAAGCATGGGAGTCAAAGCTCAAATTTTCTCTGTGGGATGACATAGTGACAACAAAGAGATCTCTTGGTGTCTCTCATTTTCAGCTTGTGTATGGGGTCGAAGCCATCTTGCCTTCTCATATTTCCCTGTCTGTCACAAAATTATTTCAAGATTTCCAAGGAGATCTTGATGATATGATTAGAAGGATACAACAGCTGGTAGAAGTGTAGCAGACTAGAGAGAAAATACTGAACAAAGGACAGGAACATCAACAGAAAATTAAGCAGGCCTTTGATAGGAAAGTAAGAAAGGAGGATTTCCAGCTGGGAGATCTAGTACTCAAATGGGATGCTCCCAAATAGGACAATGGAAAGCATGGTAAATTTGAAGCTCTGTGGATTGGCCCCTTCAAAATCTCCGAGGTATTTCAAAATAATACTTACATGTTGCATAATTTGGAGGGATCTGAAGTTTTTGGTGGCCCTGTCAATGCGCAGTTTTTGAAGAAATATGTTGTTTAGGCCGCGACCGACATTCTACCACTGTAAATACCACTTCTGATTTCTTTTGTTTTTTAATTTTTCGTTCTCAATAAGCGACCCCATAACCCAACATCTAAGGTATTGCAACTACTTGTTCTTTGGTAGCTCGCAGGGAGCATGCCATCCCCTGTGGAGCCAAATGTTATCACATGAACTTGTCAGAGTCCTGTGGGGTTGTGGTTTCTACCTAAGACTGTAATTTTTCTCTGTCTCTCTCCTTTTCACAGACCAAGTCTCAAATTGTTCCCCCTTCGGCTTATAAAATCGTTTCTTATTTCCCCCCCCTATGTGTTTAAGTGCCCCGGTCTCCCTGTTTTCCAGCCCATGACCAGTCGTCTGAATCCTCGATCATGAAGACCATAGCCATAAGCACAAATCTCAACACTTAGAGCAGTCTGATATGGACTCAAATCAAGAAAGCAAGAAAGTTCAGTTTTCAGCGAAGGAGATTTCATTCGAAGTCCAGATTTGCGGCCCACAGGCGATTGGTATTATAAAGATGCTCAAATTTTAGTGCCGGGGTGAGGGTCCGAACTCTTGAAACCCGAAATCAGCATGGTCCATTCGATCCAAACAATAGAGAAAGTCATTTCGGGAAAAATGAAGTCAGGAATGCGCAATATTCCCGAGTCATGAAATGACAAAGGCCTGAGATCCCAGAATACTGACATTTATCTGGGTTGTCTGATTCAAAGGGACGTGTGGCACTACATCCAATAAATCATGATTTCACGACTCAAGGGTTTCAGCATGGAGAAAAACGTAGGTTCGTGAAACAAAATATCATGAAGCGCCCATGAGTTGGGTCCAGGGTCATAGCCCGAGGTTACATGGAGCGATGGAAAGGAGCTGCGTCAAAGGCTGAAAATGCCTACGTTGGTCACTGAAGAATATATTCATGGTCTTGAGGCATCAATATTGACTTGAAGAAGTTGTGGGCAATGCCTAGAAATTCAAGGGTGTCAGGCCTCATCCTGATCCCAATGAAAGTAGTTAATGGAAATGGGGGAGGTGGGTGAAACCTGATTTCACCCCATAAATGGAAGGCATGGAAACATTGGCCGTGGAGGCAGACTGTCAGCCCAAATTTCCCCTGTCAATGGATTCTTCTGCAAGCCCATATTGATCTGAGTTCGTTTCTGATAGAAGGATGCATGTGCAGATTGACAGAAGAAGATGCAGACACAAAGCTTTGATTATAATGGCCAGGTCATACTACTGGTGGCGGCGAGTTGTTCTGAGTATAAATAATTAGTTTTGATATTTTGTTATGCTCGATGGTTGAGCTACGCTCCCATATTGTAAAGTTTTAATGAAGCCTCTGGTTCTCTGTTTATGTGTTGTAATTTGAAACTTCTTGTTTAATGATAGTTAACATTCTTTTAAACCTCTTTTGCCTCTGATACTGAAATACTCTGGCATGGATGATCCATCCAAGTGTTGTAATCATATGGTGATGTATGTTTGATCGCAGTACTGTTATAGTGTTTTCAGTTTCCTGAAGTTTTGGATCCAAGAGGATGTTGTATTTGAATCTTTTCATCCTTAGGCTTCTGGAAGACCTGATGTGCATAGCATACCTTTACATTTTCTCCTCAAGTTCTTCCTCCTGCTCACCCTTACTACAACTTACTAACTGAAGTTAAATCAAAACCTCATCTGCGTATGCATGCCAACCTAGTTTTCTGAGCTAAAGCGATATTATCCTGAGTCTGCGCCCATTCGACCCCCCTTAAATTTATTCATTGTGACATACAAACTGATGGGTATTGGGATTACCTCCCTTGCAATCAGGAGGTGACTTCTAGTGCTAACACAATTCATGTTTCATAAATAATTTAGTCACTCAAATTTTAAAGACGATGGTTTAAGTTTGCAGATTTGGTAAGTTACACTCGAGGGAATATTGGGGAGCACAAATCACTTGCATAATTATGATATGTCACTTTAACTTCATTAAATTTTCATTCATGAGAATATTTTTAAATGATTGGATAATCAATTACTAAATCAAGTTTGATTAATCAAATCAGGACCCATCAATACCATTATAAGAAAAGGAAAGGTCAAATTAGAGATAGGGCCCAATTGAGCAATTGAGGTGTAGGTTCACTTTGTTCGATAAAATAAAATATTCCCACAAAGGATGAATACCTTAAGTAACCACTCACACAAATAGATAAAATATCACAACACCAATGTTTTTACAATGTTAAAACACTCTAAGAGGGAAATAGTCCATGGCCACATCCAATGCAACCACTTGACACAATATATTAATGAAAAATAAAAACATTTTATAAGATAATTTCTCACAATCGATCATCAACAAATAACCCTCCATGCTCTTTAAATAGAGATCATGGAACAATAGGGTGTTAATCCACGAATCAATATGGTCATTAATATCAAGGAGAATATGAGTCATGTATCACTCTATATCTATAACATATCATGATAATAAGATTGCATAACCACAAATGCATACTAAAAAAACACACTTTTACCTAAAGACACAATAGACCAAGTTGATCTTAACTAACTCCTAGGTGTCTAAATATAGTAACATCCTCCCTTAAGGAAAACTTGGGATATTATTGATGGATTTACAAAGGTGACATAATAGGAGAAGGAAGGAGGCATTAGATCCTATCCCTCCTTAATGATAACTTCCTAAACTACTGACATATATTGAAGTTTAGAAATCTTCACTTCTGTAAGATACTTTGTGAAAATGTCTGCAACTTGGTCATCGATTGGGAAAAGGATCACATCAATAAAACAATCACGAATGATATTTCCAATCGAGTGCATTTGTAGCTCAATTTTTTGATGTGTTGATGTTGAAATAGATCTTTGGTGAGCTTGATGTCACTATAGTTACTGCACCAAATGGTGGTAAGACACTACTACTGGAATCCAAACTCTAAAAGGATATGTCAAAGCCAAAAGGCCTCTTGACTTGCATTAAACATTGCTTGATACTCTTCCTCTACTGAATAAAGAGCAAGAGCCTACTGTTTCTTGATATCCGAAGTGGAGGTCCAGAAAAAAGACTAAAAACATAACTATTAGTAGAATTTTGATCATCAAGGTCACCATCCCGATCAAAACCAGTGAAACCAACCAACAAAGTATTCCCCCCTAAAATGTAATGTATTCTAAACTAAATTGTACCACACACACACACACACACACACACACACACACACACACACACACATATATATATATATATATATCAAACTATATTTTTTGTTTCTTTCCAATGGCTCTCATGGGGTGTTTGCATATACCAAGAAACAAGACCAACAACAAAGGAAATATTAGGATGAGTACAAGTTAAATACAAAAGGATACCAACTAATCATGGTACAAAGTGGCATTGACTTCAGGAATAGTACAGGTGGAAACAAGTTTTACTCCATACTGGAAGAGAGAAGGAGATGATTTACAATACTCCATGTGAAAAAGTTGAAGAAAGTCACATGCATACTTAGACCAAGAAAGGGAAGTTCCTTCCTTGGTTTTCAATACTTGGAGGCCAAGGAAATAATGAAAATATCCTAAGTCTAGGGAAAATTAAGGATCCATACTTATCTTAAATGATAGAAACCTTAGAAAATATTAATATTTCTTGAATTTCAATGATAAAACATTTGGAGATATTTATATAAAAATATTGGAATTTATAAGAATTTTACATAACTTGTACAATGTTTTTGCAATTTTCACAGAAAAATACTTTTGTCTTATAGAATCTGGGTGAGTAATTTTGCGAAAAAATGGAAATTGTTGAATCTTTTTTTGGAAAAACCCATGGAAAATTATCCCAGGGGTGAAATTCAGCCCCTAAAAGTTTCATTTCCTAATTCTGTCATTTCAAATTTCTTCTTAAGGTTGGATTTTGCATGGTATAAATGTTTAGGGTCACTACCGGTGAGGATAAATTCATAAAAATAAAGAACAAGTATAATGAGATGGATTACTACGTTCTTGGTATTGACATTGGGGTCATACTAATATCTAGAAAAATCAGTAAAGAAAGCTATCCATTTTAGCATACAAAGCCAAATGATCTTACCTAAGACCATAGAGATGTTTCTTAAGGAAACATACAAGGATGGATTCATTCTAAATATATCTAGGAGGTTGTTCCATGTATATTTATTCTAGAAGATCCATGTGCAAGAAGGTAGATTTAACATCCATCTAATGGGCCTCCCATCTATGTGAGGATGCAAGGGATAGAATAAGGAAGAAGTAATTCATTTTGGCTATGGAGGAAAAGGTTTAATTGTAGTCAATTCCTTCAACTTGAGAGAATCCCTTGGAAAATAAGAAGGCATTATGTATTTCAACACTTCCATATGATGCATACTTACTTTTATACACCCATTTATATTTTACAAGATGTATTTGTTTTGGAAGAGGTACAAGTTCCCAAGTATCATTCTTCATTAAGGAATGATATTATTCATTCATTTTTGTGTTCCAATATGAATGGATAGAATATTCTACAAATGTTTTTAGATCACGAGTCTTTGAAACTTAATCCAAAAGAGAGGAGGCTCACTGGAACTATGAACATTTATGAAGTTAATCTATAGGATCACCAACAAGATCACCACTTTCTTCCCATGTTGAAAAAACCCATCTAGGAAGTGGTGGTGCTAGTGCAGGTTCATTTTCAATGGAATCATATGGAAGAAAGTGAGAAGGAAAAGGTGGATTTTCATCCTCATTGTCATATCAGAATAAGAAACTAGAATACGACCAGAAGATGGCACAAATGTTGAAGATGGTTCATAGGAAAAGTATGACACAAAAATCGAATTATGTTCATAGGCCAAGACATTTTCATCAAACTTAACATCTCTTCTAATAACTATTTCATTTGAATGAGTTTGAATAAGTCTATAACCTTTGACATCTTCAGAATATCCAACAAAAATGCATTTCTCACTTTTAGGATGTAATTATTTCCTTTTCTCATCATGAATGTGATCCCATTGTTCACTAGAAAATAAACAAAAGTCGCTTACATATCTCTTAGTTTTAGTCCATGCTTCTTCCAATGTTATATTTTTTAAATCCTTTGTGTGAGTATTTTTTAAGTTTTTTGTTCACATATTTTCCTCTGTTATATGTTCTTAACCTCTATAGTTGATGTCCAGTTTTTTTCTCTACAAGGGCCTTATAGACCAAAAATGTGTCAAAACCTTCACTCTTAAGTTTTAACAAATAAAGTGAAGTGCATATGGAGAAGTCATCAATGAAAGTTAGGAAGTAATAGTACCCAGAGAAAGAAGCAGAAGGAAGTGGACCACACAAATTACTATGGACAAGTTGTAAATGGGATGAGCATGCCAAAAGGAACATTTGTCAAAATTTACCTCACGATGTTTTCCAAGAACATAGTTGACACAAACACAATCTCTTCCAGAAATGAGAGGAATACTAATGGCCATATTTTGATTACATGGATTCTACATTGCGCGATAGTTTATATGACCAAACAGCTCATGCCAAAGTTTTCTCAAGTCATCACAACGAGCAATTAAAAATGATGGAAAAGGTGATGACCCAAAGTTATCAAATTTGTGCATCTTGGTAATATCATCAATGATTCCAGTTGCTAAAACATGATTAGGATATTTTAAATACTTGATTACAAATTGGTGAGGTGAAAACTATATTGTTTTACCTTCATATAAATGAGTGATTTTATATATGGATAGAAGGTTGCAGGAAAGACTTGGAACACATTATACATCATTGAAATGGGCATCCTCTAACTGAAATTTTCCATACCCTACAATACTAAGAGATCTATCATCACTAACAAATATTGGTTTGGTGTTACATTAATTAAGAGTAGAAAAAATGGCTTTATCCTTATCCATATGATACAATTATGTAGAATCAATAAGCCACTCATTAGAGAACAAGTAGATATTGCATTGAAGGAGAAACCAGAAGAAGAAATTCCAATTTCATGAGAAGAAGAGTTAGAATAATAATAATCAAGATTGATGTTTCTCATATTCATTATTTATTTTGAATATTCCATGTTTTTAAAACATTTAGACTCTATATGACCATCTCACCCATAAAAATTACAATGCATGTCAGTCTTCTTATTTTTTTTTTTTTTCATTTGTCACCATTTGGAAAAGAAGTTGGCTAAGATGGTTTGGGACCCTTGTTTTTCTTATTGTTGTGAGGATGTTTCTTCTTCAGAATCTTGGTTTTATATTTTTTCTAGGCCACTAAAGATTTGTTAGATGTACCTGTAGTGTTTATCACTCCAAGATGCAAGAGCTTATATTTCTCTCTAATCAGATAATCAAAAAAAGAATCAAGAGAAAGATCTTGATAAGAATCCCTTACAGATTCTCTAGTGACACAAAAGGTAGATACAAAGACAAAATATTGACTACAAAGATTAATAATAATAACATATGTTCATTAATCCTCGATATATATTTTACAATCATTAAGTAAAAAGGAAATTAGATAAATAATCTTCGATGTGTTAGCATCAGAAGTCACTCCTGGATTGCTAGCAGGAGCAGAGCCCAACGCCCATCATTTTTATGTCATGATTTGTTTAATGGGGTGATCAAATGGATAAAGACTCAAGATGATATAGCTTTAACTTAGGAAACTGGGCCTGGCATGTAGAAAGCAAGGGAGGTCTTGATCCAACTTCCGTCAGTAAATGATTAAAGGTGGTAGATGGAAGACTTGTGAGAGGGTGAGTAAGACTGCCTCAGGCGACAGGCCTTCGAAAGCTTGAGGATGAAAAAATCAGAAGCCAAGATCCTCTTGGTCTAGAGCTTCAAGGAGTTGAGGGGTGACTTGACTGAATCCTTCAATTCCAAGTCGTTCAGCGCTAAGAAAATCACAGGAACCGATTAGAAACCATGTAACTGTTACAATGATCCAACCTACATCATCCTATAAAAGCTACAACTCGACTAGATCCTCCAATTCCGAGTTGTTCTAACATAGTATACAAAGAGATGGAAAAGAAACTGACATCCATAAAGTAAGAAATCTCAAATTCCTTCTATATTAACCAGAGCGACTAGTGCTTCATCAAAACTTTACAATCGAGAGCTTTGCTCAACCATCGATCCTTTCAAAAATGCAAAAAATGAGTACATATACTTGGGCATATTTGCCCAATAGAGGCGCACTCGCCCTCCAATGCGTAGCATCTCTTCAATCGATCTTCGGGCGGAAGTCCTTCGTCAGACATCTCCTTAACTTCGCATGGCCTTTGCAGGGTAGGTAGCTGAAACATTAAAGGACAAAATGGCGTGTGCAGACTTCTTTGTCTAATCGAGGACTTCGTCATGGATTCTTTGGAAAAATCAGTACATAGAACTCTTTCGATCAGACCACTTACCAGACCCTCCATACCTCACACTCAATGAATGAAAGGAGGTTTCAACCACCCATTCTTGCCTTCATTTACTCCAAGCGGAAACCAGGAGTGAAATCGTATCCGCTGGCACCTGGAAATCGCGATGATCCTTTCGACGACTGGACTCGACGCTTTTGGCCCCTTTTGCTTAGCTCCTTTATTTCCCAAGTGACCACAGACCGTGACCCTGCTTTTATTCCCACAGGGTCTTTCAGCGTTCGTGAATAGGAAGGAGCTGATCCTTGCTTATCATAGTTGCAATGGGCGAAATGCCGAGACGACTCAATTGGGCGCCACGCGTCCTTCAAATCTGATGGTCCTAAACTCACCCTACGTCATTGTGGGCCTCGGGTCCTGGATTCTCTCGTTACTTCACACATTGGGGATATGAGGGAGCTCCTCCTTGTGCCTCGAAACCGCGATGGGCGAAAAGGTGGGGAGCCTAATCACACGCCAGGTGTCTGTTTCAGATGGACGGCTGAGACTGCCCCTTGATACTGCTGGCCCGACTTTGGGCGCCATCGGCACTTCGGGGTTCGGGGTTTCGAGATGTACAATGACATAAAATCTCCACCCTTTGAACTCGCGACTGTCGAAAAGCCGACGTGACCAGATCTCATGCCACGCATCCTTTGGGATGAACGGTTTCCATCCATTCCTGCACAAAATATGGGTGCTATCCATTGCGCTAACCTCGGCGCAACTTCGCTAATCCACGATTTCCTGCCAACCGTTGATCTGTCCCTTTGGATGAATCTTGATCGTTAAAATATGACTGCTTGCTCGCTCGATTTAAGCCCAAAATAGATTTCTTCTGTGAGCTGCGCTCGACGCTCATCGCACCACTTGCAGACCCGATCGCTCTTGCTCTTTAGACGAGTAATGTTACTAACATTAGGCTCCATGGGGGATAGAGTCATCCCTGCGATGCTCTAAGGACTCATTTTGAAGTTCTAGTGCCTTGTTGTTGGGCTATGGAGTCATTTACTAAGCCAAAAAATAAAAATAAACAAGGAACCCAAAGGACAATATTTACAAACAAAGGAGCCATCGAAGGCTCAGACAAAACCCTTCTTCAGAAAATGCCCATTTACTGGGCTGTTGAAAACTTCTTCACCCTCCAAACCCTGCAGCCGATATGTGTTATTTGAGAAAACCTCAGAGATTTTGAAGGGTCCGATCCATAGGGCTTCGAATTTTCCATGCTTTCCCTTATCCTACTTAGGATCATCCCATTTCAGCACCAGGTCTCCTATCCGAAATTCTTCCTTCTTGGCCTTCTTATCGAAAACCTGCTTGATCCTTTGTTGATGGTCCTGAGTTCTGTCCATTGCCTGCTCCCTGGCCTACTGGACCTCCACTAGCTAATGAATCCTTCTGATCATGTCATCGGGCGCATCTTGATGATCCTGGAGAAATTTTGCTACAGGAATGGCTAAATGAGAAGGGAAAATAGCCTCCGCCCATTGACTAATTGGAAAGGAGATATGGTGATAGATCTCTTCGAGGTCACTCGATCGACCCATAGAGAAAACTTTAATCTTGAATGCCAAGCCTTCTTGTTGTCTTCCAACAATCTTTTGATGATCCTTATCAGGCTTTTGTTGGAAGATTCAGCTAAACCATTGCCCTGTGGATAATATGGGGTGGAGTGAATCAGTTTGATCCTAAACTTCTCAAAAAAATTGGCTAATGGCTCAGCCCTGAAAGCGGTTGCGTTATCAGTGACAATCTTACTTGGGCAGCCGAATCTTGTGATGAGATATTCCAGGAATCCAATGATTACCTTGTGGGAAGCACTCTTGGTAGGGATAGCTTCAATCCACTTGGTGAAGAAATATGTAGCAGTCAGGATCCATCTATGCTGCCCACTGGAAGTGGGGTGAATTTCTCCAATGAAATCTAGGCCCCACTGTTGGAAATGTCCCGAAACAACCACAGGATTTAGCGGAAGGGACTTGAGCTGTTGTTTTCCTGCAAATATTTGACATTAGATACAGGCTCTAACTCCTCTGTGGACATCAACGAACAAGGTGGGCAAGTAGTACCCGACTCTAAGAATTTTGTGGGTTGTGGCCTTCCACAAATGGTTCCCTCCACATAGGCCACTGTGAAATTCAACCATGATCTTGCCGGCCTCTTGTGAATTCATGCATTTTAAAAGAACCCCCAGGGGGTCTTTCCAATATAAAATTTGATTGATAAGGCAATATATGACTGCCTTGAGCTTCATAGCTCTTGCTTTGTTTCTTTGCAGGCTATCTGGAGGCCGCAACTCTTGCAGAAAGTATATGACATCCTTATACCAAGGACATCGAGCCAATGGGGGCTCCCTTTAAGGGTCCATGTCAGACAACCTACCCTGCTGAATTCCTGAACATTCGTTGACGAAACTTATCCCCAAAGCTTGACAATTGGCTTCAGCCAACAACTTGGCTAAACCTTGACCTTTGATCAATTTGGTAGGCTTTATTTCTAGGTCAAACTCGAGAATCTTGGTTATCCACTTACTCCTCCTCCCGTCTATGTCAGGCTGAATAAGAATGTCTTTAACAACAACTGAGGGGACATAGGCTATGATTTTTTACTGTAGGTCATAGATTCTGAATGCCTTAAGGGCCTTTACCAGTGTGTAGGCCTGCTTCTCCATAGTGTCATAACTGACTTCGACATCCCTTAATGCTCGACTGAAATAGGCAATAGGCTGCTCTAGCCCATCCTTGTTTGTCTGTAATAAAATAGCGGCTACCGTGTTAGGTGAAGTGAAGGAGAAAAGAAGGAAATCTTTTGAGTAATCGGGACTGATCAGCACGGGGGCTTCAGACAGGGCCTTCTTTATTTTCTCAAAGGAATTTCACGATTCAGGAGTCCACTTCACTTCATTTCCTTTCCTTAACATGGTTGTTATAAGTTTTACCTCCTCAGCAAAGTTGGGCACAAACCTCCTTGGAAAATTAATCTTACCAAGGAACGATTGGACCTCCTTCTTGGACCTCGGGACTGATAAGGCTTGTATTGCCTCAACTCTGCTAGGGTCAATCCTGACTCCTTTCACTGATACTATGTGGCCTAGTAACTTTCCCTCCTGCATGGCAAACAAAGATTTCTTGGGGTTTAATGAAATGCCAAAACTCCTGCATTTCAAGAAAACCTTCCTGAGATGACAACATTGTTCTTTATCATATTTTGAAAATACTGTGATATCATCGAGATAGATGACCACAAACTTATCCTTTTCCCCAATGAAAGCTATGTCCATGGCACGTTGAAACATTTCCCCTGCATTCATCAATCCGAAAGGAATCTTGGCATACATGAATGTGCCCCATGGAGTGGTAAATGTCGTCTTTTCCCTGTCCTCATGAAGAATAGAGACTTGATTGTAGCTAGAGAATCCATCAATCATGGACATCCTAGAGGCTCCTATTAACCTCTGTAGTATATGTTCCATCTTTGGTAAGGAGTAGTTATCTTTTCGTGAGCTCCTGTTCAGGTTTCTGAAGTCTACACAGAGTCTGATTTCTCCATTATTTTTCCTTACTGGTACCAAGTTGGCCACCCACTCTGAGTATCTTAGTGGCACAATGATCTGGGCCTACAACAACTTCTTCACTTCCCTCTCCATGATAGGCAACAACATAGGATTTATCTGTCTCAGCTTCTACCTAAATGGCTTTGCCTCTCCTTTCAATGGGATTTTATGCTCGATGATAGAATTGTCATATGTTTTGAGGTCTTCGTAGGTCCAAGCGAAGACATCAGCAAATTCCCTCAAAAGTCCAATGTATTCATACCTTTGCTCCTCTGTTAGGATTCTTGACAATTTGACAAACTTGGGCTCACTCTCGATGCCAATGTTGCACTGAATAGCACTAGCATCATCCTTCGAGATTTCCCCCTTTAACGACACATCATTTCTATAAAAAATCCTTTCCAAAGTAACTAGTCCCCTTGGAATATGATTGCTGGGCAACTGCACAATGTTACGCTCTGCAATCTTATTCAGAAAATTACCCCCATCAATCTTTTCTTCAGAGACAGAGTCTTGGTCAATATGCATCTCTGAAAATTCTTCGACAGTATCCAAGAACTTCTTGATCTCGAGATCATCCTCAAATACCTTCCAATGTTTGACGTTGTTAGGTATGGAGGGCCTGTATTCCACCTCTATATCATATCTGAATTTGGGCAGTAAGGGTACTTTGAAATTTCTTGCTGATGTAGCCAAGGAATATGCCATCGTGTTCTCCTCTCTTGGGATGAAAGAAATGTTAAATGCTGAGAAGAAACTGTCAATTAGGTCCCATACCTCATTTCTGTAACTCCTGAGTTGAGGATTATTAGCCTAATAAGCGCTTCTGATATGTTGGACCACCAACTTTGCATCTCCAAACACTGCTACTTCCTGAATTCCCATTTTCCTTGCGGCTCTTAATCCTAGGATAAGAGCTTCATACTCTGCCACATTGTTGGTAGCTTCAAATTCTAATTTGTATGACAGAGATATGGTTTCTTGAGTAGGTGACACAAAAAACACCCCAGCCCCAACGCCTTCCCTAGAACAGGCTCCATCAAAGAACATTTTCCAAATGGGGGTGATGGAGGGAAGAAATTTATGGGAAGTGGTGGGCGACTTTCTGAGCTTAAGAGGAGGCTTGGGAGCATGGGCGAGTTGTAGCAGACTAGAGCCTATATCAGTGTCTAAGGAAAAAATAGGATGGTTAGTAGGATTAGCTGCATCACTGATTATATAGGCCAATTGGGCTTCCCTGTATAGCCTCCTATGTTATCCTCCAAACAATGGGATGGTAGCATATGCGAGGTCCATATGCAAAGTTCCCCCTAGTATTTGTATCCAAGATCTTGATAACAACATACCAAACTTGGGGGCAACATCAACCACTACAATATCCATGACCACACTTTTCATGGGAAACTGAAACAAGGTCACGACCAGGTCTTTGATAACTCTTAGACATTGAACCTTTCTGGAGTCAAAGGAGTAGAGGTCATGATAGGCTCGGGTGACTTCTAGTCCTAACTCTTCCATGACAGTTTTGGGCATGAGGTTGTGAGAATCCCCTGAATCCATCAAGCAGTTATGCAGTACCTTGTCATGTATGTTCAAGGAAGTGTATAAGGGAGGGGACGAGTCATTCCTATCATCTACCATAGGACCTAAAATAATTGCAGGCTTTTCATCTTGCAAATTGATGGAGTCTGTGGGAAGGCATGATACCTCAGACTGTAAAAACTCAGAGAAGTGCTTCTTGAACCCTTCATGTTTAATCAATTCGGTGAGGGGCACAAGGATTCTGATCTTTTGAATTTCATGCTCGAAATTAAAAGAAGATGTAAGCTTTGCGGTTTCTATTATTTCGGGAACATGACTCTGGAATATGGGAGAGAGGGGTCGAGGCTTCTTACCTCTGTGACTGTCCGCTACTTCATTAGCAGGTTTCTCTATTCTAGTGGACTTCTTAGGAACATCAGGTGCTACTATCTTTTTCTTAGATCTCATATCATACATGCCCTGGGTACCACTAACCTTGTCTCCCTTAATCAGTTCATTTAGCTGACTGTCCATGAGAGACTCCTCGTATGCTGATTGAGTGAGATGAGGAAAAGGAGGAGTATCCCCGAAGCAATGGATTTCAAGGTCAAGCTCATATGTTTCCTCTTCTTCCCCCTCGGCCACAAAATTGTTTTGAAAAGGGGCCTGAATTTTCTGATCTTCTCTATCTCTTCCCCTCTCTGTTTGCATAGTCAGGGAGGTAATGTTGTTTGGCCTATTGAAACCTCCTTTTTTTTTGGCGTTCTGAGGGCCCTTGTATGATTGCCTCCCCTCCACCTTCATTCTCTCCATCTCTGCAGACAGAGACTTCACCATCCTGGTCAGCTCATCCACTTGAGGGTGGGGCACCAATGGGCCAGAAGTTGAGGCTTCTGACCTTCCCTTCCTTCTGTCTGCGTCGGCCTTGTTCCTTAGCCTATCAGCTTCTAATACATTGGATTCCACTTCCATGGCCACATCGTGCATTTGAGCTAAGGAGGTGGCTCTTCTTTCTCTCAATAAAAGACAGAAATCGGGGCCAAACGCGCCAGCATAAGAAATCTTGGCCGAGGATTTTGAAGGTTTTATTTTGGCAGGAATTTTATTATACATCTTATTAAATCTTTTGGAGAAGTCAGAGACAGACTCTCCATCCATCTTCTTCAAAGACCCGAACTCTGTCATGTAATACATGAAATCCTTCCTATCTCCCCACTACCTTAGGAAAACACTATCTAGGGCTTCTATCCCAGCAACAGATCCGGGGGCCAATCCTCTAAACCATTTCCTGACCTCACCATCCAGGCTTTGGACGAATACCCTCATCCAGACATCTTCATTTTCAATGTTCAGGTTGTCTGCATAACTGTAGAAAGAAGCCAAATGCTCTTCAGCAGTTACATCCCCTTCCCCAGTGATCTTGGGCATGTATTTCAAGTAATCTCCAGCAGGGAGAGGATTCATAGAATGGGGTAGAACTAAGGGAGCATATCTGGCAGTGACTATGGTGTCCATTCTATTCAGAGGGGGATTAGTACCAGCCATAGGAATATTAGGTGGAGGAGAACTTGGAGGAGAAGGAGCTCGCGAAGGGGCTACTGGGAATGAGTCTCGAAGTGGAGTGGGAAACAAGAGGGGATTTAAGGAGAAGGATAACAAGCTCAAGTCAGTAGGTTCTCCTCTTTGCACAGGAGTAGTAACAGTAACAAGAGGAGGAGCAGTAAAGATAAGAGTGGGGAAATCTTCTGTAGTCCTGGGTCTACGCCAAGGTATAGCTTCAGAGGAGAGGGGAGTGACAAGGATTTATCCCTCCAATCCCAGACCAGGAGGGGAAAACTCAGCAGGAACACTCCCAAAATTCAGGAAACGGGAAACCTCCGAAGGAGGTCTATTAAGCAACTGAGGAGGATAAAATGGAGTTCCTACAGAAGGAGATTTTGGGTTACATGGTTCGGCGGTGGAAGCTTCTTATTCAAAGGCCTTTCCTTTATTGAGAACCACCTTTGGATCAGCTTCAGGTGTAGCTACAGGCAGTTGTGGATGAGACTGCGTGTGTCTACCTCTGAAAGCCACAATTAACACGGTAGGTTCACCACAGTGGATTCATCACAATGGAGTTTCCAGGTGCACATTAGCAATCTTCAAAGGCTCTTATACCTGATGCACCTTCAGAATCAGAGGCTCAATATCGTTCAATCCGAGGAAAATTTTCAACTTCGTCCCCGGCAGCGGTGCCAGAAATGTTAGCGTTAGAAGTCACTTCAGGATTTCTAGCAGGAGCATAGCCCAATGCCCATCAGTTTTATGTCACGATTTGTTTAATGGGGTGATCAAATGGATAAATACTAAAGATTATATAGATTTAACTCGGGAAACTGGGCCTGGCATGTAGAAAGCAAGGGAGGTCTTGATCCAACTTCCGTCAGTAAATGATTAAAGGTGGTAGATGGAAGTCTTGTGAGAGGGTGAGTAAGACTGCCTCGGGTGACAGGCCTTCGGAATCTTGAGGATGAAAAACTCAGAAGCCAAGATCCTCTTGGTCTAGAGATTCAAGGAGCTGAGGGGTGACTTGATTGAATCCTTCAATTCCAATTCGTTCAGCGCTAAGAAAATCACACAAACTGATTAGAAACCATGTAACTGTTACAATGATCCAACCTACATCATCCTATAACAACTACAACTTGACTGGATCCTCCAATTCTAAGTTGTTCTAACATAGTATGCAAAGAGATGGAAAAGAAACTGACATCCATAAAGTAAGAAATCTCAAATGCCTTCTATATTAACCAGAGAGACCAACGCTTCATCAAAACTTTACAATTGGGAGCTTTGCTCAACCATCGATCCTTTCAAAAATGCAAAAACTGAGTACATATACTTGGGCAAATTTTCCCAACAGAGGCGCGCTCGCCCTCCAAGGCGTAGCGTCTCTTCAATCGATCTCCGGGCGAAATTCCTTCGTCAAACGTCTCCTTAACTTCGCATGGCCTTTGCAAGGGAGGTAGCTGAAACATTAAAGGCCAAAATGGCGTGTGCAGAATTCTTTGTCTAATCGAGGACTTCGGCATGGCTTCTTTGGAAAAATCATTACACAGAACTCCTTCGAGCAGACCGCTTGCTAGACCCTCCATACCTCACCCTCAATGAATGAAAGGAGGTTTCAACCACCCCTTATTTCCTTCATTTACTCCAAGCGGAAACCAGGAGTGAAATCGTATCCGATGGAACCTGGAAATCGCGATGATCCTTTCGGCGACTGGACTCGACGCTTTTGGCCCCTTTTTCTTAGCTCCTTTATTTCCCAAGTGACCACGGAACGTGACCCTGCGTTTATTCCCATAGGGGATTTTGGCGTTCGCGAATAGGAAGGAGCTGATCCTTCCTTATCATAGCTACGATGGGCGAAACGCTGAGACGACTTAATTGGGCGCCACACGTCCTTCAAATCTGATGGTCCTAAACTCACTCGATGCCGCTATGGGCCCCAGGTTTTGGACGCTCTCGTTACTTCGCGCATCAGGGATATGAGGGAGCTGCTCCTTGCACTTCGAAACCGGGATGGGCGAAAAGGCGGGAAGCCTAATCGCGCGCCAGGTGTCCGTTTCAGATGGACGGCTGAGACTGCCCCTTGATACTGCGGGCCCGACTTTGGGCGCCATCGACACTTCAGGGTTCGGGGTTTCGAGATGTACAACGACATAAAACCTCCACCCTTTGAACTCGCGACTGCCGAAAAGCCAACGTGATCGGATCGTATGCCACACGTCCTTTGGGATGAACAGATGCCATCCATTCCTGCACAAAATATGGGCACTATCCATTGCGCTAACCTCGACGCAACTTCATTGATCCGTGATTTCTCGCCAACCGTTGATCTGTCCCTTTGGATGAATCTTGATCGTTAAAATCAGACTGCTTTCTCGCTCGATTTAAGCTCGAAATATATTTCTTCTGTGAGTTGCGCTCGACACTCATCGCGCCACTTGCAGACCTGATCGCTCTTGCGCTTGAGACGAGTAATGTTACTAACACGATGTAAAGGAAATATTTAGGATTTAGAATCATTAATTGTTTTTCAAGTTGGTGGGCTTGAATCACATTGTGTTTACCAAATATGGATTCTATCTTATCTCGGGCTTCGTCTAGTTCATCATTTCCTTGAAGGTGAAATTATAAATAAGGAGAGATGGATATTTTGATTAACCCACATGCTTTATCATTTTTACTATCCCATTTGAATTTCTTTTCAGCGTTAGTCAAAGCTTGTTCTTTTCCCAAAGTAATATAGTACAATATTTTACTTAAGGTACATCTTCCATATGGGATTTCCATGACAAGTAGTTGTTATTGGTAAGAAAAATAGCATGTGTAGTATCCATATTAAAATATTCAGGTAATATGGATTCAAAAGTTTAAACTAATTGTCTCGATGGAAATCTCTCGAGAAAATAGACAGTTTAAAAAAAATGGTATTGGAACCGGACTTCATATGCGAAAGTTATGTCATTTTTAAAAAGACATAAACAATAACCAAAGTGTCATGTGGTAGGTAGAAGTTGGCCCACATGGTGATGGACACACAAAGAGGTGCTTGAGGAAAAAAAATTGTGTTGCTTCTGTAACTTTTCCTATAAGCTCGCTTTTACAAATAAATTACGTATGAAGTGACCCACTTTTATAGGATAAATGAGAATCACTTTTACAATGAAGTTACTTTTTAAATTAAAGTTGCATATAAAAAGTAACTAAAAAAAAAACATTAAAGTTACTCTATAGTGATTCACTTTTATAATTTAAGTGAAATGGAAATGGACTTTACAATAACGTTATGAGATAACTCAAGATTGCATGAAATCAATTCCTCTTATTAAATAAATAAATGTTTAACCAAGTGAGCTAATGAAAAATATATATCAAATTTGATAAAGGAGGATGACTCTTATTCTTTTTCTTTTAAACTCAAAGGGTGTGCTTACCTTGGAAACCCTTATTTTTTCCTACAAAAAAATTCAACACATCTGCACACACAAACAGGTGAAATTTTGAAACACTTATTTCCAAATTTCAACAATATTGGGGTTAGATCTTTGTTATCTTACTTAGAAAACACAAGTTTTCTTTTTGTTTATGATTTTTTTAACTCTCATAAAGCGCAGAGAAAAGAGTATATGTAGAAAAGAAAACACATTCCACTTTGTTTATGATTTTCCAAGATCAAATAGTTTGCATGGTAAAGAGAATATGCAAACCAAAAATAGTATCAATCGAAGAACAAAAATAGTGAAATTGAAATAATGAATCATAAAAAAAATCAAAAGGGATTATTTAGAATTTCTACCTTTGGATCTGAAAAAAAAACAAAATCATATATTAGGAAAATAGAAACCTTTTTGGGTGAAATGAAAAGTGTTTCCAACTAAAACTATTGCTTAGACACAATTCAATATTTTTCTTAGCCTGAAAGTGCACAAAAATAGTAAAACCCAAAAATGCAGCACCACGTGTTTAAGATCTCAATAAACAACACAAGAAGGTATCCAAACCTGATCTAATACAATGTTAAAAAAAATAGGGTATTCCCACACATGAAAAATGCATTAAGTAAGCACTCACACAACTATATTAAAGGCCACAACACTAGTGTTTTATGTGGTTAAAAACATCTAAGAGGGAAATATTCCATGACCTCAACCAATGCGGCCACTTGAGGCAACATATTAATGCAAATTAAAAATATTTTACAAGAGAGCTTCTCACAATCAATCGTCAACAAATGAAACTCCAAGTTCTTTAATTAGATATCATGGACGAATTGGGTGTTAATTCACAGTTCAATATAGTCATTAAAATCAAGGAATATATGAGTCATCAGATCATTCTATGTCTAAACCATACCATGACCGTCAAATTACATAACTACAAATATATACTAAAGAAACACACTTTTACCTAAATAAATATTATACCAAGTTGATCTTAACTATCTCCTAAGTGTCTAAATATCCTAAAACAATTGTTACAAGTCCAATTTTGAAGTTAGAACCAATTTCAAAATCAAGACCTTGTGACACCAAGTTAGAGAACAAAGAGACTTATTTAGAATTTCAACATGATTTGGACAAGTGACTTTTGGGAGTAAACAATGAACAAGGTTTGAAATAGGTTAATGAAAAAGAGTAAAATAAAACAATGTCAAAGTTCCTACAATATGGATGGTGATGACAAGGTCTAATTTGGCGATCGAGGGAAATTCTCAAATCAGTATGGTGATAGTACCTTGGTGAAAAGGGATCTCAATTTTGTGATCGGGTATGATTGAGAAATCAGAACCCATTAATGTTACAACTTATCCATTTTTACAAAATAAGGAAAGAAAATTCAAAATAATAATATACATTCAATTGGGAGAAAACAAACCCAAAGAAAAAGGTAGAATTGAAATTGAATGAAGGGCTCTATTCATAGGTCAGGGCCGATTCCAAAATCAAGACTCCTTCACACCAAAGTTAGTGTGATAAGTCCCTTATTTTTCCAATAGAACCATTTTACCGGTCGAGGTGGCTACAAGTTCAATATGATAAAGAAAAGTTAAACAAAAGGAGAATACAAAAACGAATAAAAGAAAATGGTGAGGCAAATCCCGATTTGAAAATTGAGGTTGTCTTCCAAATCAAGAGGATGAACTAGAAAACAAAGTGAAAGGATGCTGTATTGGAAGATCAATCCTGATTTGGAAATTAGGGCTATGAGGGTTGTAATATAAAGAGGATTAAGAAAATAAACTTCATAATGGGAAGAAATTAAAGCTAAAATGTGAAGAAAACTTAAAGAAAAGAGATAAGTCAAAACAAATTAAGTTAATCTTAAACGCCTATCTAACTTAATCATCTAATATATCCATGCAATAATAAATCAAATTCAACATATAAATGGAAGAAACATACTTATATCAATAAAAATTCAGGTGGGGCCCCAAGTTTTACTCAAATCATAGAGGGGTTGTTGTACACACAACACACTTATAGAAAATTTGATCTTTGCATTACATAGTGACCTTGAGATCTGCATCCTTGTTTACCCATCCTAATGGATATGGGTGAGGATGGTCATGAACTTCCAATCCACGATTGTTGGATATATCTTCTACTATGAGGTTGGTATGTGAATGGGAATCAAATAGAGCATACACCTCTACCTTCTTGATGTAGATTTTAGTATGGAATGTTTTAGTCATTTCCTTCTCTTCATTGGGATGGAGGCTACTAAAATTTACCCCCTACATTATGAGGAACTTATCAGGATTGGATCATTATATTATTTTTCATCTATCTTGATTCTTTTAGAGTGGAAAAAATGGAGGAAATAGATTGCAGGGTTATTTTAATGGGAGGTCCTAGTTTCGAAAATTAGGATTTGAAACCTTCCATATTCATTTTGAGGAATCAAATGAAATTTATTTTATTCAAAAAAATCCTAGCTTTTTCCTAGACCCCTTGGCACTATTCTACACAGGGATACCTTTCCAATAGTGTAAAAATCACATCAATAAGAGCTTGTATGCAAACATTATGCCTCTCACAAGTTGACTTATCGTGTTGACAACCATGGTATGATTGGATTCCATGTATTTATTTTCAAGAATATCCTAGAAGGTTCAAAACCTTATCACAATTAAGGGTTTAGAAAGTTAAAACCCTACCCCTAGATGCCTATTGAGAGATGTTAAATATTGGGTTGTTAGGAGGAGAAGGGGTTCCATTCTTTAGCATTATATTGGCTCCATAGTTGATAAAAGCACCTAGGACTGATATTTTGAGAGCATAATAGAGGAGGAGAGATCATGTGGCATCCATATAGGCCACAATGTCAAAGGAAACTCCATAGAGAGCACCTCTTTCTTTCTACTTGTATTTGAAGAAAAGAGAGTAGAGTGACCTCACCTTCCAGGTTTTTTTCTCCCATATTAGGTTTCCCAAGTTATATCTTATGTTTATTTGTGGATGTCTTGTGTGTATTTACTTACGTTCTCTAATTTTCACATTTTATCTATTTCATACATTTTAAGCAGGAAACTAAATGGAAATTAATCTTCATAGTAAATGTTTCAGTATTTTATTAGATCTATTGTGAGAAACTATTAAATCTTTAGCTTACAAACCATTTAATAATGTGTAATAACATAAATACTCTTATTTCCACCATGTTTTAATATCAAAATTAAGAATAAGTAGTCTAAGTTATTTTATTTATTCATATTTTTCAAATTATGTATTTCAACATTAATATTTAGGAACCATCCAAACTCAATTTAATCATCCAAACTCAATTTAATCATTGAAATTTTTTATTTTTTTCCTTAGTCTTCTCCATTTCTTAACATATAAGTATTTATTGATTTATATTTTTTACTTGGTCTTCTTCTCTTCTTAACATATAAGTACTCAACACCTCCTTCTCTTCTTAACATATAAGTACTCCACACCTCTTCATGGTAGTATAGATAAATTGGAGGATGCTCTTTCATGTTTTCCATTGTGACAGTAATGAAATTTATATTTTTTTTTGTTGGTGGTAAGTGGGTGGTTTTATTTAAAATTTATGTTAAACACAATTTTTGGCTATCCTGGTTGGAATCTAGTAAAAATTAGGTTTTGAGTTCATTTTGAAAGCGGAAAGTCTCCTTAGGACATGGTGAAACCATTCACAACTATAATTTATGTAAAAAAGTGAAGGAAACCACAATCTTCATAAAAAACATGCTAGAATGCATTATGAGTTGATTTTACCCTACTTGGAATATATAATATAAATAATTTAGAGGATGAATATCATTTTCATTTTAACATGCCCCACTCTTAATAAAATAGGAAATAACTTTACCCAATTTCATAAATTAATTTAAAAGTTTTATTAGCTTAAAACTGTAAGAGTTGGATACTTTTATTTCCACCGTATTTAAATATAAAAAATAACATCTTGAAGAATATTTAATGAAAATTATTTTATTTATTCAACTTTTTATAGTTATGTACTTTTTCAACATAAATACTTTACTAACCATCCAAACTCTATTAACACTTTTATATGGATTTAAAAATTTATATTTATTTGATTGGTTTTTTGGTATTTCTTCACAATTCTTCAAAATACATCATATTTAAATATAAAAAATAACATCTTGAAGAGTATTTAATGAAAATTATTTTATTTATCCAAATTTTTATAGTTATGTACTACTTCAACATAAATACTTTATTAATCATCCAAACTCTATTAACAATTTTATATGGATTTAAAAAATTATATTTATTTGATTGGTTTTCTTGGGTTTCTCTTTAGAGTTCTTCAAAATAGAGTGGGTCAATTGGAGGATGCTCTTTGATTGTCTTTCATTGTGAGAGAGTAATGAAATTTATAGATGAGTGGGTTTATCTAAATTTTATGTAAAATACATATATTTTATCTATAATAAAATTTTATATTATTTTAAAGTGATCAAATCTTTTTAAATTATGAACAAACTATAAATTATTAAATTGTAATTCAAGTAAAACTATAAAACAAACCATAATTTAAACTAAAATTATGAAAAAGTCATTCATTAAAAAAATAAATACATTTCAAATAATTTTAATTTATTCTTTTATTAATTTTTAACCTACTCTTAAATCAATTGATTATTTTAATTTTTAATAACTTTTAAGTATTTTTAAATACTCCTCAATTGATGGTTTCAATGAATGACTGAAATTTAACATTAAATTTTAGTTTTCTTATATGATCCAAATCTATAAAAAAATAGTTAAATCAAATACATTGAATTGTAAAATTAAAACTACACAAAAATGCTTTCTGAATTTTTATATAAATTTTTTAAAAAAATACTAAACCTTTACATTTTTTTTTATTTTTTTTTAATAATTTAGATAACAATGAGTTATTTACATTCATACTCAAGTTTATCTAACCTTCATTTTTTTAATAACTTGACGAAAATGAAAACTCTAAAAATCTTGTATACATTTTTTCGACAATAAAATTTGTCCAACTTAAATTTTTTAAGATTTTATGATTTTTTATTTAAATTAAAAAATATTTTAAAACATTATTTTTTAATTATTTTTCAATTTACTACTAAATATAAGATTAAATAATCTTATTTTAAATAAGAGGTTAACTCTAAAAATCTTGTATACATTTTTTCTATAATAAAATTTTTCCATTATGATTTTTTATTTAAATTAAAAAAATATTTTAAAACATTATTTTTTTATTATTTTTCAATATACTACTAAATATAAGATTAAATGATATTTTTTTAAATAAAAGGTTATATTATAATCAGATAATTCCCCGTTATATATATATATATATATATAT
>ML783377.1:118667-136872 GCA_009831015.1 Picea engelmannii | reverse complement strand
ACAAACATATCTGAGTCGTGTGGATGCCAACTCCTTCAGTTGATGATGCCACGCTCTAGTAGAAGGTTGAAACCCTCAATAAATCGACCCTGATGAAGGAAGACTCCAAATGAGCCCAAACTCTACCAACTGATAGATCAGGGTGATAGGATCTCCCTCCTGAAGTCTCAGGCCGAAATTCTAAGGCCAACCCCTCCTAACACTGAATCCTCTAATGAAGTTGCACCCTCCTAGATGCCTAGAACCCTAGATAACTCGGCCCTGACGAAGAAGGCCTCCAAATGCTCTGAAACTCTCCAGGAATGTAGATCAGGCTATGGAAACCTTGAGGGAGAAGTTTCAGATCCATATTCCAGGTAGATCTCCCTAGATCTGAGAAATATCGAATCACAGGACATCCTCCTAGCCTCCAAGTCGTCCCAAACTGTAGCTGAAGATCTGATGAAGATAACTCTTCAAAGAAACCCTCAAAGTGATGGTTGAGCACCTGCAAGTAAAACCCAAGTGTTGGAATGCCCAACACCTCTCCTAATCAATTGGATCGAACTCTTCTTTAGATTATGATGTGCCCTTGCTGGAAACTCTTGAACAGTACGACCCTGTTACTTTTTTGAAGCTATTGGTGGATACGTGATGAGAGTAGAATGGTGTGGGTGGAGTCTTTCATCCCCGAGACCAAGCTTTGGAACAAGGTGAGTGGATCTTTCACCACTGAGTTTCTCACAAGGGTTTGTAATAGAAAAACCCACAAACTATATGCTGAAGAGCAATAACAAGCAAATACCAAAATCCAAAATGCCTCATAGGTGTGCCCAAGCCTTCTATTTATACCATTTCTTATATTTCTCTGTTGAGTTAAATTAACTCCCAGGGTTAACTCTTCCAACTCTTCTATTCTTTCATTGAGTTATCTTTTACTCCTTTCTTACCTTTTTCCTCAAGTCAACTTAAGAATATAACCTTAGTTGACCTTTCCCCTTAGTGTGAGACTATGGCCTAGTGGGGATGCCTAAGCCACTGAGTCTCTTCAATACCTCTTTATTAAGAGGTGGGGGACATTACAGTCTCCCCTGCTAGAAATTGCTTGTCCTCAAGCAATTCCAAACCTGTTTTTCTCACCACTTGTTCACTTTCCCATGTAGCATCCTCAATGGGTAGATCCTTCCATCTGATCAGGTAGTCCTTGATGCTTATGTTCCTGAGCTTCTTCTCTCAGACCTCCAATACCTCCTCCGGAATCAAAACAAGTTGTCCTTCTTCATCCATGGGAGGTAATACCTCAATGGGTGTGATGTGTTGGCCTATAACTTTCTTGAGGCAGGAGACATGGAAGACGTTGTGTATCCTGCTGCCCTGTGGAAGCTCCAGCTCATAAGCTATGGCCCCTATCTTTCTATTGACTCTGTAGGGCCCAAAGAAATGTGGTTGCAACTTCTCTTCTCTGCTTCTTTTTATGAAAGAATGCCTGTATGGTTGGAGCCTTAGATAGACTAAGTCACCAACCTCAAAAGTACGATCAACTCTGTGCTTGTCTGCTTGGCTCTTTTGCTGGTTCTGTGCTCTTTGTAGATGATCCTTCATCTCCGTGAGAATATCTTGGCTCTGTTGTATCCAATCTTGTACCATGGGCGCCCAGCTGTCACCGAAAGAAATCTCCACAAAAGATAAAGGATCATAGCTATATAAGGCCCTGCATGGTGACATGCCTATGGACATATGTTGGGTGGTGTTGTAGCAATACTCTCCTAAGTGAAACCATATGGCCCATGCTTTTTGTTGCCCTACCACATAATTTATGAGGTAACCTTCCACCCACTTGTTGACTACCTCAGTCTATCCATCCGTTTGAGGATGATAGATGGTACTAGGGGTCAAGGCCATACCAACCAATCTAAACAACTCCTACCAAAATGTACTCATGAACCTGCTATCCCTGTCACTAACAATAGTCTTGGGTAGGTCGTGCAACCTGAAAATCTCCCTAAAAAACAACTCGGCCACTTGTGTTGCACTGAAGTCGGTAGCTCTGGCGAAGAAGTGTGCAAACTTTGTCAACTTGTCCACTACTACAAAAATGCAGTCCTTCCCTTGCATCTTTGGCAACCTAGTGATGAAATCCATGGATATGCTTTCCCACTTGTGCTCCGGAATGGGTAAGGGTTGCAGTAGTCCTGCTGGGTGTGTGTGCTCATCCTTGTTCTCCTGATATGTAGTACACTCCTTCATGTGCTTTATCACGTCCTCCTTGAGGCCCTTCCATGAGAACCTTTCCATCACCTGCCTGTATGTCTTGTTGATCCCCTGGTGTATTGCCATTGGTGAGTCATGGGACACACTGCAATATCTTGGCTTTGAAGGCCGATCCAAGAACCAAAAGGATGCAATCCTTGTAGTAGATGAGGTCATTTATAACCCTGAAATTATCATCTTGTACCTGCCCATCCAATAGCTGACACACAAACTGATCCTTTGCATAATCCATTACCAGATGGTCTTTCCAGTCAACTGATACCCCTGTCATGGTAAAGATGGATGGCCTCCTAGATAATGCATCAACCACCACATTGTTCTTCCCTTTGAAAAATTCAATGTGAAAGTCATAGGCCTGTATTCTGCTAACCCATTTATGTTGTCTCTCATTCAATTCCTTCTGCTCCAATAGGTATTTGAGACTGTTATGATCTGACTTGACCACAAACCGTGCACCTACCAAATATTGTCGGAATTTGGCTAGTGCGTGCATGATAGCCAACATTTCTTTGTCATAAATGTTGTAGAGTATATCGGGACCCCTGATTTTTCGACTCTCATAAGAAAGAGGATGGCTATTTTGCATCAGTAAGGCCCCTATCCCTTCTCCTGAGGCATCACACTCCAAGGTAAAAGGTAGGCTAAAATCAGGAAGGGCCAGGACTAGGCATGTACTCATTACCTTCTTCATCTTGTCCATCGTCATTTGAGCCTCCTCATTCCACTTGAAGGCTCCTTTCTTAGTCAAATCAGTCAAAGGTGCACACAGCTGAGAAAATCCCTTGACAAATTTCCTGTAGTACGTGCACATGCCCAGAAATCCTCTCGATTATTTGAGTGTCTTATGAGTAGGCCATTCCATGATGGCTTTTATTTTCTCTTGATGTACCTGTATCCATTTTGCTCCTATGATGTGGCCCAAGTAAAGCACCTTTGTCATTCCAAACTCACATTTGGACTCCTTAGAATATAGTGATTGTTCCTCCATGATTGTCAAAATCTTATCCACATGTTTGAGATGCTCCTCCCACGTCTTGATGTAAATGAGCAAGTCATCAAAAAATACAAACAAATGCTTCCTCAACTGCCTATTGAACACATGGTTCATACAATATTCGAACATGGCTGGGGCGTTGGTTAACCCAAAGGGCATCACCAAAAACTCATAGTGGTCGTAATGACATCTGAAGGTTGTTTTTGAGATGTCCTCCTCCCTCATCTTGATCTGATGATAGCCAGAACGAAGGTCAATATTTGTGAAGTAGACAAATCCATGAAACTCATCTAGCAGCTCATCAATCTTTGGTATCGGGTACCTGTTTTTGATGGTCTTTTTATTCAATGCCTTGAAGTCAATGCACATCCTCATAGTGCCATCTTTCTTCTTCACCAGAACTACTGAAGAGGCAAAATGGCTAGTTCTTGGTCTGATGTGCCCCATGTCCAAAAGTTCCTTGATGGCCTTCTCTATCTCATCTTTGTACTTCTTTGGATGTCTGTATGGTGTGGTAATGACTAGTTTGGATCCTTCCTCTAGCTCAATAATGTGCTCAAACCCCTTGTCCGGTGGTACCCCTAGGGGAATCGGTCCAAACACCTTGTGGTGCTTGTCAAGGATTTATTTGATCTCTGGGGTGTAGTGAACCTTGCCCTACTCATCCATACGTGTTGAAATCTGGCATTCTGCTACATACACTATCTCGTCTCTTCGAAAGATGGCCTCCATCCTCTTGGCCATGACCACCTTTGCAGAATTCCCTGTCATGCCCCAGAGCACTATATTTCGTCCACCTTCCTTAGTGAATGACATCTCCATGGTCTTGTAGTTGGTGCTGATAGGTCCCAACGTGCTAAGCCATTGAACACCAAGGATGATGTTGGTATCCGAAAGGTCCATAACATAGACGTCATGTACTAGTTCATGCCTACCCAAGGTAAGCTTCATACCAGGGATGTATTTTTCACAAGAAATAGTGCCTCCACCTGCTACCTCCACCTTGAAACCTTCAAACTCTACTGTGGGTATGTGCCTCCTTTTCAACAATGCTAAATCAATGAAGTTATGAGAGGCTCCCCCATCAATCAGAACCAATACCTTCTGTCCTTGCAAGACCCCCCTCATCTGAAAGGTGTTATACTTGGGCACTCCACTGATAGACGCTAAGGTAGCCATATAGTCTTGTCCTACATGTCCTGTGATCTCTTCGTCTACTGCCTCAATTGTTTAGACCTCAATGTTATGTATCTGTCTCATCTACTCCTCCTCCTCGTTTTCAGAAGTGACCTCTATGTAGTGCACTTGACCACGACCCATGCATTTATGTGCTGGGTTCCATGGTTCTTTGCAGGTGAAGCAAATTTACTTCCTTCTCAACTCCCTCCTAGTGTTTTCATCCACTCTGCCATGACTCCTATCAAAACCCCTTGGGTCACGTCCTCCCTGGTTCATTGGAGGCCTTTGATCTCTTCCACCATTGTTAAGAGGTGGTCTGGGTATGAATTTTTTCTTAGCAGCTGGCCCCAGATCCCTTGCCTTCCAGATAGCCTCCTGTAGGTTGGTAGGCTTGAAAGCCTTTACCCAACCCTTCAAGGGTTCCATCAACCCTTCAGTAAAGAGCATCACGATTTTGGTTGGAGAAATGTCTTGCACCATCACTGCCAACCTCTAAAATTCTTCAATATATACCTCAACCATGCCAGTTTTCTTTAGCTGTGTGAGCTCCTGGAAGTGTAGCTCAGGATCTCCTTGATCAAACCTATCAATGAGCCTCTGAGTAAATTCTGGGTAGGATACTATTTGATTTTGGCCTAGTGTGGTGAGTCCATGATACCACCAATCATTAGCTTTTCCATCCAAGTACATAGTGGAAAACTTGATGGCTTCCATCTCCCTCATGGGGTTAAGTTGCAGGTAGGTATCCAACTTTTTCACCCATGCTTGTGCTTTCATTTTGGCCATACCATCAAATTATGGAATCTCTATCTTCCCTGCTCTTCGTTCAAACTCAAAGATGCTCCTGTGTTTCGACCTAGGCTTATTTATGAACTTGAGTTGGCAATATTGATCTAGAGACATCTGCTTTTGAATCGTCATATCCAACCCGTAGTACTCCTTGGTACATCTCGCCATTTGTTCAATAAAATCATCCACCTGTTCCTATTGCACTTGGTCATCTATGAATGTGGGCATGTATGGCCTCGGGTTAGCCCTGCTACCCAGATGTCGGCTTAGTTGTTTATCTGTGAACGTGGGCATGTATGGCCTAGGGTTGGACCTGCTACCCATATGCCCATTGGACGTGCCTCCTCCCTGAATTCCTTCGGATATGGGAGCTTTCTCCGAGTTATATCTGATCTCACCATGGAATCCACTAAATCCACAAGCCACCTTATTCCCATATGTCTCAGGGTCCTTCCCTTGATGGGTCATTTGCATCAAAAGATCAATTATCTGGGATTGGTTCTCATCAATCTTCCTCAGATTCTCGTCAACCTTCTTCAAGGTTTTAGAGATTTCATCTTGTCCCCTTAGGTTGGTTTCCTGGTTCTCCTATAAATGGTGGACCAATTTTCCCTCTGTGAGATTTATGCTCTATTGGAACTTGTCAAATTCGACTGCCAAGAAGGCCAAGCCTTGAGGCTCACAGTCATCCCCTTATCCTTCCATTTCGGCCTCTGTTTCACTGCTTGGTTTCTTCCTTCTACCCATAAAGATTCCACTCTACCTCTGCATCCGCCAATCCGTCCACAGGTTTGGAGGATCAAAGCTCTGATACCACTGTAATGATCCCAAGCCGATTTTTTGCTTGGAGCCACTAACTATCACTGATGTGTTTGATGTGCAGGTGGTTATTGAAGTGTCCCAGTTATTTATATGGTGTTTATACAAGATTCATCCAACATATCCAAGATCATAACATAGTCAACATATAGGAAACACAAGCATAGATTTGACCTTTATTATAAGAAGCATGAATCAGATACAATAGCAAGAGCAGATCTGGAATAATCCTTAGATGGCGCCAATAGATAATAGATATGAGCTACTACAAAATTCTCCCGCTAATACAAAACAAGCCTCCAAAGGCTGCATAAGAAATGAAGGTCAATACAAACAAAGCTGAGTCGTGTTGATGCCAACTCCTCCAACTAAAGATTCCATGCTCTAGTAGAAGGTTGAAACCCTCAATAAATCGGACCTGATGAAGGAAGACTCCAAATGAGCCCAAACTCTGCCAACTGATATATTAGGGTGATACGATCTCCCTCCTGAAGTCTCAAGCTGAAATGCTAAGGCCAACCTCTCCTAATATTGAATCCTCTAATGAAGTTGCGCCCTCTTGGATGCCTGGAACCCTAGATAACTCGACCCTGATGAAGAAGGACTCCAAATGCTCTGAAACTCTCTAGGAATGTATATTAGGCTATGGAAACCCCGTGGGAGAAGTTTCAGATCCAGATTCCAGGTAGATCTCCCTAGATCTAAGAAATATTGAATCACAGGACACCCTCCTAGCCTCCAAGTTGTCCCAAACTGTAGGTAAAGATATGATGAAGATAACTCTTCAAATAAACCCTCAAAGTGATGGTTGAGCACCTGCAAGTAAAACCCAAGTGTTGGAATGCCCAACGTCTCTCCTGATCAGCTGGATCGAACTCTTCTTTAGATGATGATTTTCCCTTGCTGGAAACTCCTGAACAATACGACCCTGTTAATTTTCTGAAGTTATTGGTGGATACGTGATGAGAGTAGAATGGTGTGGGTGGAGTCTTTCATCCCCAATACCAAGGTTTGGAACAAGGTGAGTGGATCTTTCACCACTAAGTTTCTCACAAGGGTTTGTAACAGCAAAACCCCCAAACTATATGCTCAAGAGAAATAACAAGCAAATACCAAAATCCAGAATGTCTCATAGGTGCGCCCCAACCTTCTATTTATACTTTTTCTTCTATTTCTCTATTGAGTTAAATTAACTCCCAAGGTTAACTCTTCCATCTCTTATATTATTTCATTGAGTTATCTTTTACTCCTTTATTACCTTTTTCATCAAGTCAACTTAAGAATATAACATTAGTCTAGTTGACCTTTCCCCTTAGAGTGAGACTATGACCTAGTGGGGATGCCTAAGCCATTGAGTCTCTTCAATACCCCTTTATCAAGAGGTGGGGGACATTACACTCATTAATCATGAACATAGATTGAATAGTTCAAGTATGTCATTACAGAATGTATTTTTTGCACATTCATCTATAAGTCATGGAAGAGGAAGGGGGAGAGATAACTCTAGAGGCAGAGGAAGAAGTTATCTCAGAGGTGGACGCAGTAGCAGTCCTGGAAATATTGGTAGAAGAGGTCAAAACCTAAATATGAGTTAGTCAAGTTGTCATAGAATTGACAAATCAAAGATTCAGTGTCATTACTTCAAGAAGTATGGACATTATTCATATGAGTGTGGGAAGAGACAATATAATGAGAACAAACAAATTCAAGATGAGTCAAATAGCGCAAATAACCAAACTAATCATATGTTTATGGCATGCATTGAGGCAATGCCTATACTATCTCCGGTTGAATGCAGTTCTGCTCAAGCAAGTCCTTGTGACATATGGTATTTAGATTTACACTGCAGTAATCACATGACAGGAAACATAGAATTATTTTCTAGTTTGGATGAGTCAGTCCAAACCAAGGTTACACTTGGAACATATATCGAAGTCACTGTCTTAGGCAAAGGAAGTATAAACATATTAAGTAAGCAAAGAGAAAAAAAGGTCATTTCTGATGTATATTATGTTTCTTGTCTTAAGCATAATTTGATGAGCACACGACAATTGTTACAGAAATGATATAAAATCTACATGGAAGATAATCAATGTGTGATTATGGACAGATATCCAAGCAATCAACTTATTGCAAGAATCTAGATGACAAGTAACAGAATGTTCCCATTGACATTGAAGCCAACCAAGAAAATAATACAACACAAGCTATTTGTAAAGCAAAAGATGTGTAGTTAGACACTGCATTACAACAGAAAGTGCGCACAGTTCCAATGAAGAAAATAGTGTGTGGAGTACCAAGAAATGAGAAAATGGAGTAGAAATAAAGGAAAATTTCCAATCTGAAACACATGATGATTCCTGGCTATGGAATTTCATATTTGAACATTTAAACTTTGGAGGTTTAAAACTGCTACGCACAAAGGATATTGTAAAAGGTTTGTCATTGATTGAAAAAACAGAGAGGATATGTGAAGGCTACATTTTTTGAAAACATCGTAGAGAATCATTTCTAGTTGACAAGTGCTACAAAGATAAATCTCCACTAGAAATTGTACATTCATACATTTGTGGACCAATGCAAACATCGTCCATAGGAGGCAATACTTATTTTCTAACATTTATTGATGATTTCTCAAGAAATACTTGGATTTACATTCTAAAGAATAAATCTGACGCATTGGGTTTTTTTCAATAGTTTAAATCACTTGTGGAGAAGAGGAGTAGTTATTACATCAAGTGTCTCAGAAATGATAGAGGAGTAGAATACATCTCAAGAGAATTTCAGAACTTTTGTAAAGATCATGACATTTCCAAGCAATTTACCGTGCGCTATACACCACAATAGAATGGTGTCACAGAGAGAAAGAATAGAACCATCATTGAGATGGCATGTAGTGTGTTGGAAGCCAAACATTCGTCATATGAGTATTGGGTTGAGGCAGTACCAACTGTAATATACATCATGAATATATGTTCGACAAAGAGTGTGAAGAACAGAGTTCCTCAAGAAGCTTGGACATGTATGAAGCATAATGTGGCACACTTAAAAGTTTTTGGTTGTGTTGCATATGCACATGTTCGAGATGAGATGAGAAAGAAGCTTCATAACAAAGGAAAAAAATGTATATTTGTTGGGTATTCTGAAGAAACAAAAGGATATAAGTTGTATGATCTTATTGCAAGAAAAGTCATAATCAGATGTGATTCAATTCATGGAGAATGAAGCATGGGATGGAAGCATAGAAAATACAGTCAAAATTATTGATGCAATGGAGCATGATGACACAGAAGATGAAGTGGTTCAATAACCAACCACAGGACAGTGTGCAATCCCTTCTATATTTGGCACTACGACACAAATCACAACGCATAATACTCTAGTAAGAAAAACATGTGTGCAGTCTACACCTAGAGCGCAACAAACATCAACAAGTAGTCTGAATAGTTCTACATCTCCACATCCAATATTAGCAAGTTTGTTACCAAGAAAGATAAGAAGTGTGTGCGACATCTATAATGAAGATGCAACAAATTCATTTTCAGTTTTTGCTTTTCTTTCACAACTAGATGATCCATTAACATTTGAATAAGTTGTCAAAGATGATGTATGAGAACAATCCATGGATGGATAAATCAAATGCATAAAGAATAATCATACATGGAAATTGGTACAGGTACCTGAAGATAAGGATGTGATAAGTGTGAAGTGGGTTTATAAAACCAAGAAAGATGAAAAAGGAAATATGAAGAAGCACAAGGCAAGGATAGTTGCAAGAGGTTTTAAACACAACAACTTGGAGTTGATTTCAATGAAAGATTTTAACGAGTTGTGCACATGGACACATTCAAAACTGTGTTAGCCATTGTCACACAATAAAAATGGTCATTTTATCAGATGGATGTAAAGTCATCATTTTTGAATGGAAACTTAAAAGAAGAATTATATGTGGAACAACCACAAGGTTATTAGGTTCCAGGACAAGAAGACAAAGTGTACACATTAAAGAAAGCACTGTATGGGTTAAAGCAAGCTTCCAGAGCTTGGTACAGTCACATAGATTCCTATCTGAGATAAAATGGATTTCAGAGAAGTGAAAGTGAACCAACACTATACATAAAATAAAATTAGGAAGGTAATATGTTAATTGTTTGCTTATATGTAGATGATTTGATTTTTATAGATGATTTTGGTATAGAAGAATTTAAGTTAGTCATCAAGGATGAATTTGAAATGACTGAGTTAGGGCTTACGAGATATTTTTTGGGAATTGCAATTCACCAATATAAAATTGGTATATTTATCTCACAATCTAACTATGTGAATGAATTTTGAAAAGATTCAATATGATAAATTCAAAATAAACCCAACACCTATCATAACATAATTGAAGTTAACTAAGGAAGATAAAGGGTCCAAGGTGGATCCCACACTGTTTAAAATATTGGTAGGAAGTCTTATGTATCTCACAACAACAAGGCATGATATTATGTATGGAGTGAGCCTAATTTCAAGGTTCATGGAAAATCGAAAAGAATCACATTGGAAGGAAGGAAAGAGAATTATGAGATATGTAAATGGAACAAAATATTTTGACATTTTATATTCCACTTCAAAAGATTTCAAATTGATTGGATACACTAACAGTGATTGTGGAGGCATCATAGATGATAGGAAAAGTACCTCTGAGCACACATTTCATTTTGGAACAAGTATGGTATCATGGGAATCAAGGAAGAAACCCATAATGACTCTTTCTTCAGCAGAAGCAAAGTACGTCAAAGCTACAAACACAACTTTTCAAGAAGTTTGGATGAGAAGAATGTTAAAATATTTGTTGCAAGAACAACATGAACCAAATACAATATTTTGTGACAACAATTCAGCCATCATGTTATCAAAGAATCATGTGTCTCAAAAGAAAACCAAGCACATTGATACAATGTATCATTTTATCATAGAATCAGTGAATAACAAAGAGATATGTTTAGAGTTTTGCAGGTCAAAAAAACAAGTCACATAAATTTTCACAAAGGCTTTAGCAAGAGATGCATTTTAGGATCTGTGCAGTAGTCTAGGAGTTTTCCCAGTAACATATGAGTGACAATAAATGAAAATTCTTTTTTTGATGTAATTTTTTTATGTAATCCCACCTACTTATAATTAAGGGGGAGTGTTGAGAATAGTAATTACAAGTTGGTGAGATCTTCATGTCTCTGTCAATTTGTCTGTCAGACAATTTTTTAATAGTTTTTCATTCATCCAAATTGTCATTCATTCTGTCAGTCATTCAATCTGCAAATGAAAAGTCCCACTTTTACTCAAACTCAGTCTAAGTCATTCACCAAGAAGGGGAGTTATAAATGGATCTGATCTTTGTCTTCTCGAATTCAGTTAAGTAGTTGAAGAGTCAGTTGTATTAATTGTCGTTTTTAATGTTGATTCAGTCCTAGTTCTGTATGAAGTCTCAATCGTAGCTCATATAAAGTTTTTAGTTAGTAAAATATAAGATGTAAGAGAACAATTGAGAGGAACAACAACAGTTGAAGGTAGTCCAAGAAGATTGAGAGATCAAGATCTATGTATGTGTTTTAAGTTGCAGAATTTGTTTAGAGGTTTCCTGAACTAAAGCTTGTCACCATTATATTATTTTGTATTTGCGCGCTATGCTGAAGTTATTAATATCAAGTAACTTGTGTGTTGTGAAATTTCATGTGTATTTATGAGTTTTTTGCTAAGCATATCACTGTGTTATTCTGCAACCATAAATAATTTTATTTAGTGTTTTTTCACAGTGCACGGTAAGTCATGCAGTCTGTGAATTGCACGATAAGTCCTCAATGTTTAGTGACAAAGCTTGTGGTTCACAATATTTTGTCACTACATTGCACACAGTTCCCCTGCGCGTTGTCGATCCAAGAAAGAACGGAGGTTGTCATTGTTTTCATAGAAGTAAAATTCATGGTAATGTAGACTTAGGAGAGAGAAATTCGATCAATTCCATAGAAGTGCATAAGTCTTTCATCCAAATAAAAGCACCTCCAGATGGTTAACTGATGATGATCCTATCAACGTTTAATTTTTTTATCCAAATACAAGCACTTCCATATGGTTAATTGATGATGATCCTATCAACGTTTATCAATTGTTACAATAAAGATCATTAAGGATCATTGTTATGGATAAGGAGGTACTAGTATGTAGTACCTATCACTAAGTTATAGGGTATTTAATGTTTTGTATGACATATTATGGTAAGTTATTTAATGTTTTGTATGACTTATTATGGTAAGTTATTTAATGTTTTGTATATTTGAATTAATAATGTTTGGATAAGTAAAGTAATTAATAAGTATCTCAGTAATACGATATGTAATGTTTTGTATATTTGAATTTAGTAATATTTAAACAATTCAAATAGCAATACATATTGATGGCAAGCGAGATGTGAAGGAAATGCAAATTGTTGATATTTTATTTTCTTTGTGACTAGAATATGTGCTATATCAAGTTCTTGCAATGTCCAACACAATTTCTTGATCCAACACAAAAAAAAAGAACTTTCTAAATATGTAACAACAATATGAAAACATGTTTTTGTTCAGTTTATGTCATTCATAGATGCTTAAGTTATGTCTATAGCATTGAGCCATTGGGGGAAAAAATACCAATATCAAAGAGAAATAATAAGCAGATGCACATGAAGAATATTTCATTCAATCATTTGATTCAACAATATAGTTGATAAAAGAGTGTTGGTTTGTTTAAACATTACACCAATGACAATGCAAATTTGAATGAAACCAAGTAACTGCATTATGCAGAGAGGACACACTATCAAACAACATGATGCAAGATGTGGAACTATCGTAGTGCGGAAAGAGTAGATGTATTAGTTCTATACACAAGATTTGAATATAGACCAAGTGCTAAATAGACAAAGTGTCAGCTTTGTGCAACACACATCTATGTAAAAGTGTTGATGGCATTGCTATTTCAATTTCACAAATGTCTATACAACTAGTGGCGCAGCCGCGCCCTCACTGGCACGTCCGCTCTCACAGGATATTCCCTTCTTCCTAGGCCCGAAGAACTCAACGGTTCTTCTATTTCCCTATTGGGAAATCTGCACCCCACAGGTTTTCTTCGGCATGATCCCCCTTCCTTGACTTATCGGAGGATTGAAACTCGCAGCTTCGTGAGTCTTTGGTTGATCACCGGGCTCTCGAATCCCCGAGACCCGATGTGTCAATCAACACTGAACTCCCCTTTCTTCTATCGGGACTTCAGCTCTGTCGCGGCTTCGCTACTTTTGACATCAAACACTCGGTTCTCCGACTCCCGATATACGATGCACCGAAACGCCGATACGATCCTATCGCACTTTTGCTACTCGCCACCTCGCGTCCTCGTGACTTGGAGTACCCAATACTTGGGCGCTCACCCTGCGAACGTTCGAGTTCATGAGATCTCTCGATCTCTGCCACCTGTCTTCCACTTACTCATGCGATCCCACACTCTACCCTTTGGTCGTCGAGATATCGCGTCTCGCAAGACCATAATTCTTGTTGCAAACTTTTGGAACTCCACCTTGCGAGTCCCCGATACACAATACGCGCGTAGATATGATGATCCTTGTGACTCGGATTGACGGCTCTGCCCCTCCTGAGATCTGAACCTTCATATGTTCGCGTCGTAATCTCCTTGCACCTTCGCAAGATCTACGGTCCTCAGAACTTCGTGAAATCTCCTCAAAGAATCTCGACCGTCTGCTCTCCCCTTTGATGATTTTGCGAATTGAACCAAGTATTTCTTCCCACGAAGACTGGTTCACTTGCGCACGAGCTTTCAACGCTTGCTCGAACGCTTAGGTGCACAACCCCTCTGTGCAGTCCCTCGACGAATTCGAAGGCCTACTCCTCCTCATCTTTTCCACACCTTCGAGTCTCTTAGAAAAAGAGAACTCTTTGCACGCACTCCTTGCGGCAAATCTTCAACAACGTCTAAGTGCTGAAGCTTCGACTCTGCGCACACCTGCAGCAACAGTCTTAATTCCATTTCGCTTAGAATCGCAACTCTGAGTCTTGACTTGACCTGCGCACTCTTTTCATGACTCTTCTACTCAACTGTACTTCTGGAAACTTAGAACAAAAGTTAAATCTATATGAAGCCCTCTATCAACGACCTCCTTGCGGACAAATTCAACTACACTCCTTGCAGGAATTCTCTGGCTCAGAATAGAGAAACAATTGAAACTAATTCCTTCTCCCTCTCAGATTTCAATCTCACCATGACATCACATACACAGCATATAAAAGAAAATGTATAACACGAAGAAAATATTCATGAGCACAACATAAATACAAAAAGAAACAACACAAACCATGAATTTGAATCAAGGCTTTCTTCTATTAATTGAAATATATGTACATGGGTTTTCTTCATACAATTCTCTGCATGTTGTCTTCTACTTCTCTTGCTCAGGCTTCTATGTTATAATGTACAAAGGAGGGTGTCTATATCCGTTTTCCCTCTCGAACTCTAGCTATCAAATCTAGAATTAAATTTTTATCTAAATTTTCATTAACTATCTTAAATGCCTCATCTACCTAAGGATGAGAGCTATCCGCTCAAGGTCCATTTACAATATACAAGTGCGCCATCTCTTAAATGAATCATTTAAGACCACGCAACAATCCCAAAGCAATTCAAAATTTGCGCTGGCTTGTCCAGCTATCTTCCGCTCCGCGCTGGCTCGCTTGATGTGCTGGCGATGCTCCTGCATCATACTCCTCGGCTTGAAAAATTTCATGGGATCCTGTACATGAGCTCTCGCATGGTATGTCCATGATTCTGTATCTTAGCTTCGCTCTCCCAACTGGCATCTTCCACTGGGTGATCCTTCCATTTGACCAGATACTCGAAGTATTCTTTCCTTCTGGTCTTTTTTCCCACTCTCTTATCCAATATGCATTCCATCTGTGGCTTCTTTGCTATCGGCATTTTCTTCTCCCACTGGATGACTCGTTGCTCAGTTCCAGTCTCTGCTTCTCCAACTCTGTATGGATATAAATCCGCGACATTAAATATCAGAGATATCCCGATGCCATCCGGAAACTCAATATCATAATCATTTTCTCCGAATTTTCTCAAGACCTTGCATGGTCCAATCTTCTTCACTGTATCCATCATTGCTGCGCTAATTCCACTGAAATTCCTGATGAATTTTCGGTAGAATCTAGCCAAACCATGAAAATTCCTCACCTCAAAAATATTTCTCGGTGATGGCCAATTCTTGATCACTTCTATCTTACTTGGATCCATCTTTAATTCATTCGCTGATATGAAAAACCCCAAGTAAATGAGCTCTGTCTTCATAAATGAGGACCTCTTCATATTAATCAACAAATTTTCCGGTTGTAGCTTCCTCATCACAATGGACAAATGCTTCAAATGTTCAACCTCTGATTTACTGTAAATCAGTATGTCATCCAAATAAACAATGACAAACTTTCCGATGAATTCCCTCAGGACTTCATTCATCAACCTCATAAAGGTACTCGGTGCATTCGTCAAACCGAACGGCATGACCAGCCATTCGTACAAACCTTCGTTTGTCTTGAATGTTGTTTTCCACTCATCGCCTTCCCTCATGCGAATCTGGTGGTATCCGCTTTTCAAATCTATCTTTGAAAAATACTTTTCCCCACTCAGGCATTCCATCAGATCATCCATTCTTGGCAATGGAAACCTGTATCCAATGGTTATCTTATTTATCGCTCTGGAATCGGTACACATTCTCTAGCCTCCATCTTTCTTTGGACTAAGTACTGTTGGAACAACACATGGGCTCAAGCTTTCTCTGACTAATCCTTTGTCCATCAACTCCTGGACCTGCCTCTTGTCTTCCTCATTTTCTTGCGGTGTCAACCTATATGCAGCTTTATTCGGCAAACTAGCTCCTGGTATGAGGTCAATATGATGACTCACACTCCTCATCGGTGGCAACGAACGAGGTAATTCGTCCACTATGATGTCAGCGACCTCTTCCAACAGTTCCTGAACTTCATCTGGTAAATCATCCACTCTTGTGCTAGTCAGAACAATTCTTGGCTTCCTGACCACAAAGAATTGTGGATCTTCCTTCTTCTATACCTTTGTAAGAAGTTCCTTCCCACTCATGAGAAGTATTGTGTTGCTCACTTCCGGTTTGACTTCCTTATCCTTTATCGGAAGCAACCTGTGTGTCCTCCCATCCTTCTCTAAAGTATATGTGTTCATTCTCCCATCATGAACCACATTTCTTTCATATTTCCATGGTCTACCCAGCAATAAATGACATACATCCATGGGAATAACATCACAGAGTACTTTATCATTATATTCCCTTATTTTGAATTCAACTAAACACTGTTTAGTGACACTCACCTGATGTCCCTTCTGTAGCCATGAAACTTTGTATGGACTCGGGTGATCAATTGTCTCTAGTTCTAACTTTTCCACCATCTCGGTTGAAACGAGATTATCTGTGCTACCGTTGTCCACGATAACCTTGCATACCCAATCCTTGGTCTTGCAAGTTGTTCTGAACAGTCTGGTCCTTTGAGCTGAGTCCTCCACCTCCTCTCTGGGTGTTAAGAGAACTTTACGCATCATCAACGACCTTCCACCTTCTACACCTCCTGTCTCAACATCCTGCCTCTGCGCTTCAGCGATGTGAGCTTCTCCACTATCCTTATTTTTCTCTGGACACTCAAACGACCTGTAACCATTCTTCCCACATGTGAAACATGTGATTACTCCTCCTCGACCTCTTCCTCTACCTTTGGTATGAGGAAAAGTGTTTGCGTCAGCATAATCTCCTCTCTGCTCATTATGTTGTCCTCTCTGTTCAACATAAGGCCCTTTCTGTGAGGTTACACCTCTCTCAACTTTCCCTGAGGTTTCTTCCATTCCTCCTTGGGCTTTTGGAATCTATCCTGGGAAACTGCTTTGCCTATGGGCTGACTTCTGCCTCGCCCTCGCTGACCTTGCTTACGGCTCAAATTTTCCTCTGCTTTCAAAGCCATCTGATAAGCATCCTCCACCGTCCTGATGGTAACCATGATTAACTGATCCTGAATGTCGTATCTTAGACCATTCAGATATCTAGAAACATTCTCATCATCTCTCTCCCGATGACCAGCTCTGATGTTTAGTCGATATAATTCTTCAGTGTATTCTTTCACTGTCATCAATTTCTATCTCAGGTTCTGCATCCTCCTAAACAGAGTAATTTGATAGTCTCTTGGGATGAACTTCGCCTTCATCTTCACGATCATTCGATCCCAACTCTTGATCTTCTGCTTGCCTTTGCAGTGTTTGTCTACTTGTAGCTCATCCCACCATAAGGTTTCATGTCCCTTCAAGCGCATGAAAGTATGTCTGACCTTCTTGTCCTCTTTGATCTCTTCATAGTCGAAGTAGGTATCAAGATCTCTAATCCAGTCTAGCAGCTCTTCTGCATCCAAGTTCCCCTCATAGACTGGGATGTTCATCTTCGCTTTCGCACCCATCCTGGCGATAGCTTTAATTAGTTTCTCAGTTGATGCATCTTCAGCTGCAACTTCTCCCTCTCGTTCAGCCTCAACTTCATCCTCTGAATCGCTGAAATCCTCCGCACTAACTGTGCGTCTCTGAGCTGTCTCCATCTCTTCAAGTCTTGCTCGAAGATCTCTCATCTGTCTCTCCATTTCTGGATTTCCTACTGGCATGCCTCTTCTCCGCACCTCTCTATCCTCTGGATCAGGTGACTGTCTTTCTCTTCTGGGTGGCATGGTGTTGGCGTTCGGAAGTCACTCCTGGATTGCTAGCAGGAGCAGAGCCCGACGCCCATCAGATTTAATGTCACGGTTTGTTTTAAAGGGTGATCAAACGGAAGGAAACTCAGAACTGTATCGTATCAACTCAGAAACCAGACCAAGCATGCATGAACGAGTGAGGTCTTGCGTAAACTTCAAACAGTGAGTTGCAATAAAGGGCGAGCAGGTGGAAGAGTCGCGCAAGAAGAGCGCTATGATCTATTACAGACATCCGGTATGCAACAGATTAAAGAGGAAATGAGCTCAAACGCAAAATCCTTTTACATTCAAACACATAAAAAACCAGAGGGCACGACAACTCCACAACAAATCC
>ML783377.1:62443-90515 GCA_009831015.1 Picea engelmannii | reverse complement strand
TTCAAAAGTAGTGTTATTTAACTACATGTTTTTTCGATTTATTGAAGTAAAGGTAAACAATGTGTTAAAAATGATGTTTTTCACTATATTTAAAAAGTATGGAACAATAAATTAATTAAGGAGACAAAATTATATGAAAAATCATAACTTCGAAAAAGTAAATGGTAAAAAATATTTTTAAGATTGAAAGAAGCATGAAATAAAGACTAAAAATAGAGTTGAATAAAAACAAAAAACATATATATTTAGAAACGAATGAAAATAGATGAAAAATAAGCATTTGAAAAAAAATAATGTGGAAACATTGTGGATCGAAAAAATCAAAATATCAAAAATCACCTAAAAACGGAGAGGGGGTGCTATTGGTAGCACCATTTTTAAAAACGAGGTAAAAAATTGGACCCCCCAAAAAATGAGAACTCTGGAGAGTTCTCGTTAAGTTGTTAACTATGTTAGATGTGGAACTGCGACAATGAGAAAATAGCAAACATACCAGTTCTTCGCACAATATTTGAATATAGAACACGGGCTAAATAGACAAAGTGTCGGCTCTATGAAACATACACCTATGCAAAAGAGTTGATGACATTGCTCTACTAATTGCACAAGTGTCTATGAAAATAAATATTCCAATGCCACACCATAAGTGCCATGAATTCTTAGCGCAAAGATCAAAAGTGTAGAATCCCACACAAGGACTAGAAATAGAGCAAGAATTTTCTTAGTCTATTTTGAATCCTCGTCCATTCCACACAATTATACTTGGTCTACTTAAGATGATATATTGTTAAGCCTTGTGCGAAATACCTGCACTAGTCATCATGTCCCATTACTACACTTCCACACCTCATTTCCAATAGTTATTCATCTGTGATTGCAACAAACATTGTAATTTGAAAAATATGTCACTAATTTATGGTAAATTGATTTTCTCCAATTTAGGAGGAAAGGACACACATCTAGAAATAGTGCCAAGAAAATGTGTTTCTTATTTGTAGACTTATCAATGCTTTTTAATTATGGCTATTGTTATTTTAAGGGTAGTCGATGTATGTGTAAAAGACATTTTAGTGGATTGGCATCTTTCTCTTTGCTTTGGGGTAATCCAAGGTCTGCACTCTATTTGTCTTTGGATAATTTTATAGTCAAAAGTTTTTTTTCTTGGCCACTTGACGCAGGTGCACCCTCGGGCATGTCCGCTCACAGGACCTTCTATTTCCTTCTTGGCCTGAAGAAATCAAAGGTTCTCTATTTCCCTATCGGGAAATATTTCACCCACAAAAATCTCTTCAGGGACTCCCCTCCTTCTATCGGGGTTCCCCCTATCGGAGTTTTGACACCCACGATGTTCTAACAACTTGAATCACCGATCTCCGATATCCGATGCGCTCCTTTGTTGCCTTCACCCACTTGGCTAAGACTTTAGTCCACACGACCGACTCCTATATGACCGCAGCTGTAACTCCCATCGGGGTTTCAGGGTTTGCGATGTCGAAATACTCGTGTCTCCAAGACTCGTGATTTCCCAAATTGCGACACACCTTTTTCACGATAGCCTTCTGGCTATAGGATTCGAACCATAGGACCGTTAAACTGTGACCACGGTCTTATCTCTTATCGGGGTTCGATATTTCACATGTCGAAATGCACTAAACTTCTTATCAATGGGATCCCTGATTTCCCGATACACCGATTCTCGATTTGACGTCAGCAGGGAGCCTTTCCTCCATAACCAAAATCAATGGTGGTGAGTAGTCACTAAGATCAATGGCTCCATATCTTCTTCGGGGTTTCGCGGATTCTAGTGTCAATATTCCTTGATCTTTGATTTTCCCTATCTCACTAATGTCGATTTCCCGATCACTTCGATCTCGGCCATGCGTCCTCTAGGATGGGCGGTTCTCGTTGCTCCTCGCTATTCCATGGTTCACAAAACCAAAGTGCATAGACACTTTGTCACAGGGATCCCCGATTTCCCGATGACCCAAACATCGATGAATGATCTCCCTCTCGGGACTTTCCCGATGACATCGATGGTTGCCACGCGTCCTTTCAGATGGACGGTCCCGATTCTTCCAGGGTTTCGAGACTTTTGATGTCCCATTTCCCTTGAACTTAGGAACTCCGATTTCCCGATTTCTGACTCTCGTCGGATTCCTGACACCTGTCCTCCACTAGCTCCGACTGTGGACCACACAAATCTCCCGTCGGAATTTCGCGTATTGCGAATCCAAACAGCAAGGGTTTCTTTCCTTCGAAATCCCCGATGCTCCAAACTCTGACTCTTCTGGATCTACTGACATGCGTCCTCCACAACGAATGGTTCTGGTCTTGTCAGGATATCACGGATCGCGATTTCAAGCAGCAAGATTTCTCTTCCTTTGAAAACCCCGATTTTCCGATATGTACTCGGATCCAACGACCCTCGTGGTTCAAATCGACGGCTCCACCCCTCCTAAGCTTGGAACCCTTTGGACGTTCTCGCCGTAATATCCTTGCACCTCCATGAGATCCAACGGCCCACAGAACTTCGTGAAATCTCCTCACGCGATTTCGTCCGTCCGTCCTTCCTTTGATGATTCTGCGAAATGAAGAGGTGTCTCCTCACGAGACTCGTTCGCCCGCTCGCCAACCTGTGACACTTCTCTCCGACTTTCCACATCAGCTTCCTGGCACTTATCCTTCAGTAAATTTGAAGGCCTATTCCTCCTGAGATTTTCCTCGACTTCTCAAGTCCTCCAGAGAGCTTCTTGCATGCACTCCTTGCAACAAATCTTCAACAACGTTTAAGTGTTAAAGTTGTTCGAATCTGCACACACCTGCAGTAGCAGTCCTCCGATGCTCTACTCAGAATCACAACTCTGAGGCTTAGCTTCGCCTACGCACTCCTTGCACGTCACTGTGCTTAATTTCACCTTCGAGGAAAATGAGAACGAAAACTATCTCTAATTGAACCCTTCTGTCAACGCACTCCTTGCGGACAATTCAACTGCAGTCCTTGCGGCAATCCTCTGGCTCAATTAGAGAAACAATTGAAACTCATTCACTTCCTTCATATTTCAATCTCAGCACCTGAAATCATACACACAGCATAATAGCAAATGCGTAACAGGAAGTAAATATTCATGAGCACAACATTCAACACACATACACAGAGAATAAAACGACCTCCATGAATCTGAATCAACTTCTTCTATTAATTCAAGATCTATACATGGGTGTTCTTCTACAGTTATCTGCTTCTCTCCTATTGTCTGGATTCTTCTAACTCTTCCTGAACTATGTTACAATATACAATGAGGGTGTCTATATCCGTTTTCCCTCTTGGACTCTAAAGCTATCAAATCTAAAATTAAATTCCTATCTACCAACATTAGCTACTATAAATGCCTCTGTCTATCTCAGACGAGAGTGGGGCGCTCAAGATCTGATTACATTTTACCAAGGCGCCTTCATTAAATTATCTCATTTATATATTTGCACATCTACTTCAAGGGGAAATTTTAAAACTTGTGTTGGATGTCTTCCAGCTGTCTTCCGCTTCCACGTTGGCTCGCTTGACGTGAGGGATGCTCCTGCATCATACTCCCTCGCTTGAAAATTTGCATGGGCTCCTATCCATGAGCTCCTTCATGGTATGTCGATGCTTCATAATTTCTTCTTCAGTCTCCCAGCTAGCATCTTCAACTGGATGGCCCTTCCACTTGACCAAATATTCAAAATATTCTTTCCTTCTAGTTTTCTTACCCACTTGTTTATTCAGTATTTGCTCCATCTGTGGCTTCTCTGCAACTGGCATCTTCTTCTGCCACTGAACCTCTGGTTGTTCATCACTTGTAGTCTCTGTCTCTCCATCTCTATATGGGTATAAATCCACCATGTTGAATATCAGAGATATTCTGATTCCGTCCGGTAACTCGATCTCATAAGCATTTTCTCCCATATTCTTCAAGATCTTGCATGGTCTGATTTTCTTCATCTTTAATTTATTATATGTTCCCCTCGGGAACCTTTCTTTCCTCAAATGTGCTAGAACCAAATCACCAATCTTAAACTGAAGTTGTTTTCTATGGTGATCGGCTCTGCGCTTGTATTCTTGGCTTGATTTCAACAACCTCTCCTTCACCTGGCTGTGAAGTTCCTTCATCGCTTCAACGAATTCTTCTGCACTAGCGCTGCTAGTCGCAGTCTGTCCCGAATCCCTCAATTCAGAAACTCCTCTCGGTTGCATTCCATATACAATATGAAATGGAATTGTTCCTGTTCTCCGATTAACAGAGTCATTGTAAGCAAACTCTTCCTGCAACAATATATTGTCCCAACTGTTGTGGTGCTCTGTCACCAAGATTCTCAGCAAGTCTCCCAGACTTCTGTTCACCACTTATGTTTGCCCATATGTCTGAGGATGATAAGAACAACTAAACATCAAGTTTGTCCCCAACTTCTTCCATAATGTCCTCCAAAATTTCCCTAAGAACTTTGTATCTCTATCTGAAACAATACTCGTTGGTAAGCCATGAAGTCGGACGACTTCTTTGAAAAACAGATTCGCGATGTGCGTCGCATCACTGGTTTTCGGACATGGGATAAAATGTGCCATATTGGAAAATCTATCCACTATCACAAAGATCAAATCAAATCCTCTTTGTGTCCTTGGAAATCCCAATATGAAATCCATGCTAATTTCATCCCACTGCCTCTCAGGTACGGGCAATGGCTAATAAAAACCCGCATTCTGTTTCCTTCCTTTTGAATGCTGGCAAATCCTGCATCTGTCTACAAACTTCTTGACTTCTGACCTCATCCCTGGCCAAAAGTATGACTCGCTCAACTTTTTGAATGTCTTATCATGACCGAAGTGTCTGACCAATCCTCCACTGTGTTTTTCCTTCAGCAAGTTGTCCCTCATGGAACAATTTGGAATACACAACTGATTTCCTCTGAACAATAATCCATCTTGGATCATTTAGTCTGTCCAAGGGCTTCTGTCTCTGAGAATTGGATTCTTAGCTGCTTCATATGCTTCCTTAAATTCTGAATCATCTGCATACATATCTTTAAGATAATCAAATCCTAACGTCCTGACTTTGAATTCCTGCATCAACAAACATTTCCTGCTCAAAGCATCAACAACTTTGTTAGCAGTACCAGAAATATGTTTTATCACAAAAGTGAAATTTTGCATGTATTCAACCCATTTAACATGCCTCTGATTCAACTTTTCCTGTTGAGTCACAAACTGTAATGCATGGTTATCACTATATAAAACAAATTCTTTTGGAATCAAATAGTGCCTCCATTTCTTCAATGCTTGTATGATGGCATAAAATTCCTTATCATACATGGAGTACTTTTCTTTTGCCTCATTTAACTTTTCACTGAAATATGCAATTGGTTTGTCTTCCTGAATTAAGATCACTCCTATGGCAAACCCGCTTGCATCACATTTTACCTGAAACGTCTTTTGAAAATCTGGCAACACCAGAATTGGTTGTTCCGTAATCTTTCGTTTCAACAAATTGAAACTCTTCTCAGTCTCTTCAGTCCAGTGAAAATATTTATGTCTTTTCTTCACTGTATCCATCATTGCTACGCTAATTCCACTGAAATTCCTGATGAATTTCCGGTAGAAACTAGCCAATCCGTGAAAACTCCTCACCTCAAATATGTTCCTTGGTGATGGCCAATTCTTGATCACTTCTACCTTATCTAGATCCATCCTCAACTCATTTGTAGATATGAAAAACCCCAGATAAATGAGCTCTGTCTTCATAAATGAGGACTTTTTCATATTTATCAACAACTTTTCCTGTTGTAGTCTCTTCATCACAACAGCCAAATGCTTCAGATGTTCAGCCTTCGTCTTGTTGAAAACCAATATGTCATCCAGATACACAATGACAAATTTCTCGATGAACTCCTTCAGGACTTCATTCATCAACCTCATAAAGGTACTTGGTGCATTTGTCAAGCCAAATGGCATGACAAGCCATTCATACAAACGTTTGTTTGTCTTGAATGTTGTTTTTCATTCATTGCCTTCTCTCATACAAATCTGATGATATCCACTCTTCAAATCAATCTTTGAAAAAACAATTGCTCCACTTAAGCAATCCATCAGATCATCCATCCTCGGCAATGGAAATATGTACCTGATGGTTATCTTGTTAATGGCTCTTGAATCAGTGCACATCCTCTAGCCTCCATCTTTTTTCGGACTGAGTACCATCGGAACAACACATGGACTCAAGATTTCCCTGACCAACCCTTTGTCCAACAACTCCTGGACTTGTCTTTTAACTTCTTCATTCTCCTGTGGCGTTAATCTGTACGCGGCTTTGTTTGGAAAACTAGCTCCTGGTATGAGATCAATGTGATGACTTACACTTCTCATTGGTGGCAACGAACTCTTCCAGTAGTTCCTGAACTTCTTCTGGAAAATCATCCACTGTTGTGCTAGTCAAAACAATTCTTGGCTTTTTGATCACAAAGAATTGTGGATCCTCCTTTCTCTTAACTTTTGTAAGGAGTTCCTTCCCACTCATGAGAAGTACTGTGTTTCTTACTTCCGTCTTCACCTCTTTATCCTCAATTGGATGCAACATATGGATTCTCCCATTCTTCGTCAGGGTATATGTGTTCATTCTCCCATCATGAATCACATTTCTATCATATTGCCATGGCCTACCCAACAATAAATGACAAACATCCATAGGAATGACATCACATAAAATCTTGTCATTATATCCTCCTATTTTAATGTCAACTAAGCATCGTTTAGTGACATTTACCTGATGTCCTTTTTCTTTTTGTAGCCATGAAACTTTGTATGGACTTGGATGATCAGTCGTCTCTAGCTCTAGCTTCTCTACCATATCGGTTGAAATGAGATTATCTGTGCTTCCATTGTCCACAATGCCCTTGCACACTCTATCCTTGGTCTTGCAAGCAGTCCTAAAAACACTGTTCCTCTGCGTTGAATTCTCCATCTCCTTCTCTGGCATCAAGAGGACTTTTCGCATCACCAACGATCTTCCGCCTTCAACGTATTCTGCCTCAACATCTCACCTCTATGCCTCGGTGATGTGAGTTTCTCTAGTTTCTTTCTTTTTCTCTGGACACTCGAACGACCTGTGCCCATTCTTTCCACATGTGAAGCATGTGATTACTCCACCTCTTCCTCTTGCTCTACCTCTGGTACAAGGAAACCTATCATTATCATCATATCCTCCTCTCTTCTCAGTATATCACCCTCGCTGTGAACTTCCACCTCTCTTGGTTCTAGTCTGAGGCTTCTTCCAGTCGTCCTTGGGCTTCTGGTATTTATCTTGGGCAACTGCTTTTCCTCTGGGTTGGCTCCTGCCTCGGCCTCTTTGACTCTACTTTTGGCTCAGCTTCTCCTCAGCTTTCAGAGCCATTTGGTAAGCATCCTCCACTATTCGGATGGTTGCCATACTTATTTCATCCTGAATTTCATACCTTAGGCCATTCATATACCTGGCCACCTTTTCGTCATTGCTTTCGCGATGAACTGCCTTGATATTCAACCTGTAAAATTCCTGAGTATACTCCTTTACTGTCATCAACTTCTATCTCAGATTCTACATCCTCCTGAACAAAGAAATTTGATAATCTCTGGGAATAAATTTTGCCTTCATCTTTACAATCATCCTGTCCTAGCTCCTAATTTTCTGCTTGCCTTGGCAACGCCTGTCAGCTTGTAGTTCATCCCACCACAAGGTTTCATGTCCTTTTAGTCTCGTGACAGCATGCCTAACCTTCTTATCCTCTTCGATATCTTCATAATCGAAGTAAGTGTCTAGACCTCTAATCCAATCTAGCATCTCTTCTACATCCAAATTTCCCTCGTAAATTGGAACATCCATTTTCACCTTTGTACTCATTCTTGCAACAGCTCTAAGTAAGCGTTCACTCACTGCATCTTCCGTTGGGATTTATTCTCCTCCATGTCCAGCATCATCTTCATTTTCGGATTCACTGATATCTCCTACATCAGCTTTGTGTCTTTCTCTTATCTCCATGTCTTCCATTCTGGCACGAAGATTTCACATTTCTCTCTCCCTACCTGGATTCTGTACTTGCCTACCTCTTTCTCTGGACATTTCCCTTTCCTCCTTTGGATCAGGTGATTGTATACCCCTTCTTCTTGGCGGCATGGTGAATTCTCCTTTTTCTCTGTTACAGAAAGCAAAGAATATTTTCTAAGATCTGATACCACTTGACGCAGGCGCACCCTCAGGCACGTCTGCTCACAGGACCTTTTATTTCCTTCTTGGCCCGAAGAACTCAAAGGTTCTCTATTTCCCTATCGGGAAATATTTCACCCACATAAATCTCTTCAGGGACTCCCCTCCTTCTATCGGGGTTCCCACTATCGGAGTTTTGACACCCACGATGTTCTAGCAACTTGAATCACTGATCTTCGATCTCCGATGCGCTCCTTTGTTGCCTTCGCCCACTTGGCTAAGCCATTAGTCCACACAATCGGCTCCTATACGACCGCAGCTGTAACTCCCATCGAGGTTTCAGGGTTTGCGATGTTGAAATACTCGTGTCTCCAAGACTCGCGATTTCCCGAATCGCGACGCGCCTTTTTCACGATAGCCCTCCGGCTATAGGCTTCGAACCATAGGACCGTTAACCTGTGACCATGGTCTTATTTCTTATCGGGGTTCAGGATTTCGCATGTCAAAATGCACTAAACCTCTTATCAATGGAATCCCCGATTTCCCGATGCACCGATTCCCAATTTGATGTCACCAGGGAGCCTTTCCTCCATAACCAAAATCAACGGCGGTGAGCAATCACTCAGATCAATGGCTCCAGATCTTCCTCGGGGTTTCCCGGCTTCTAGTGTCGAGATTCCTTGATCTTTGATTTTCTCGATCTCACTAATGACGATTTCCCGATCACTTCGATCTCGACCACGCGTCCTCTAGGATGGACGGTTCTCACTGCTCCTCGTTATTTCGCGGTTCGTGAAACCAAAGTGCATAGACACTTTGTCATCGGGATCCCCGATTTCCCGATGACCCAAACACCGATGAATGATCTCCCTGTCGGGACTTTCCCGATGACATCGATGGTTTCCATGCGTCCTTCCAGATGGATGGTCCTGATTCTTCCGGGGTTTCGAGACTTTTGATGTCCCGTTTCCCTCGATCTTAAAAACTTCGATTTCCCGATTTCCGACTCTCACCGTATTCCTGACACCTGTCCTCCACTAGCTTCGACTGTGGACCAAATAACTCTCCCGTCGGAATTTCTTGTATCGCGAATCCAAATTGCAAGGGTTTCTTTCCTTCGAAATCCCCGATGCTCCGAACTCCGACTCTTTTTTATCTACTGACACGCGTCCTCCACAACGAACAGTTCTGGTCTTGTCGGGATATCGCGGATCGCGATTTCAAGCGGAAAGATTTATCTGCCTTTGAAAACCCCGATTTTCCGATATGTACTCGGATCCAACGACCCTCGTGGTTCAAATCGATGACTCTAGCCCTCCTAAGCTTTGAACACTTTGGAATTTCTCGCTGTAATCGCCTTTCACCTCCGTGAGATCCAACAACCCACAGAACTTCGTGAAATCTCCTCACAAGATTTCGTCCATCCGTCCTTCCTTTGATGATTCTGCGAAATGAAGAGGTGTCTCCTCACGAGACTTGTTCTCCCGCTTGCCAACCTGCGACGCTTCTCTCTGACTTTCCACGGCAGCTTCCCTACACTTATCCTTCAGTAAATTCGAAGGCCTATTCCTCCTGAGCTTTTCCTCAACTTCTCAAGTCCTCCAGAGAGCTTCTTGCACGCACTCCTTGCGGAAAATCTTCAACAACGTTTAAGTGTTGAAGTCACTTGACTCTACACACACCTGCAGCAGCAGTCTTCCGATGCTCTACTCAGAATCGCAACTCTCAGGCTTAGCTTGGCCTACGCACTCCTTGCACGACACTGTGCTTAGCTGCACCTTCGAGGAAAATGAGAATGAAAACTATCTCTAATTGAACCCTTCTGTCAACGCACTCCTTGCGAACAATTCAACTGCACTCCTTGCGACAATCCTCTGGCTCAATTAGAGAAACAATTGAAACTCATTCACTTCCTTCAGATTTCAATCTCAACACCTGAAATCATACACATAGCATAATAGCAAATGCGTAACAGGAAGTAAATATTCATGAGCACATCAGTCAACACACGTACACAGAGAATAACACGACCTCCATGAATCTGAATCAACTTCTTCTATTAATTCAAGATCTATACATGGGTGTTCTTCTATAGTTCTCTGCTTCTCTCCTATGATCTGGATTCTTCTAACTCTTTCTGAACTATGTTACAATATACAATGAGGGTGTCTATATCCGTTTTCCCTCTTGGACTCTAAATCTATCAAATCTAAAATTAAATTCCTATCTACTAACATTAACTACTATAAATGCATCTGTCTATCTCAGACGAGAGCAGGGCGCTCAAGATCTGATTATATTTTACCAAGGTGCCTTCATTAAATGATCTCATTTATATATTTGCACATCGACTTCAAGGGAAAATTTTAAAACTTGCGTTGGACGTCTTCCAATTGTCTTTCGCTTCCACGTTGGCTCGCTTGACGTGAGGGATGCTCCTGCATCACCACTTTTGAGGTTGGACAGACGTTTTGCAATAGAAAGTGTGAAATTGCACAACAATAACCGGTATGAATTCTCTGCACATGCATTAAAAATACACAATATTGGTTGTGCTAGTGATATTCCTCTGCTATTGTCGAGGTGCAAAGACATAATTGCACCAAGAGTCGTTATACGTTCATGGCCATACTTGGACTACCTAATATGGTGTATTTTTAAGCCTTGTGCGGAGAACCATCATGGGTCATCATCTCGCATTTCTACACCTCTGCACATCCACATTTCCAATATTGTGACAAGCTACATAATTTGCAATATAAGTCAGTTATGGTAAATTTATTTGCTCCTATTTAGGAGGAAAATCCACGTATCTAGAAGCAGTATGAAGAAAATGTGTTGCTTATCTGTACATTTCTCGATAGTTTTTTTTATTATGGATATTGTTATTCGAAAGATACCTAATATATGTGTAAAATAAATTTTAGTGAATTGGTATGATGCTCTTGTCCTTAGGGAAATCACAACTTTGGGATCTATTTTTCTTTGGACAATTTTCTACTAAAAAGTGATATTTCTTCGCCACTTTTGAGGTTGGATGGAAGGTTTTTCTATAGTCATATCTCCATCATCCACACACTTATGCCTCTCACACAACATACAATTGGTCTATTTTCAATACATGTTCTAAGAATTCATAGAATCTGGCCTTCTGCATTCACTTGAAAGTAGTTTTAAATCATTTCCCTTTGCACCATAATCAGCATGAATTCTCCACACAATAATTGAAAATACACAGTATTGGTTGTGCCAGCCATATTCTTCTACCAGTGTCGAGGTTCAAAAGACATGGTTGCACCGAGTGCCACAATATTTTCATAGAAAAATCCCCCTGACAAACTAGAAAATGCCCATGTTTATGAACTATACATGCTTATATTATAATCAACTCCCCCTCCCCCCCCCCCAAAAAAAAAGAAAAAAAAAAAACAAAACAGATGGAACACAATCCAATGCACTAACCAAACAATCCCAACACCATATGAAAATTCATCCAACCTAAATACAACATTTATCTACAACACATGCAAAATAAAGAATTTATCCCTAACTTTATACCTGCATTATCTCCACATCATCAAGTAACTACAAAACAAGAAGAAAAATACAAGCGGACAATAGGGAAACACAAAATAAGAATCAAGACCTAATCTTCCCTGGCATATAGCATACAATTCATATGATTTCTTACACTTTGATGTACATTTCCACAACCCCGAAATTATAATTCTTCCAACTCGCCACTCCCAATGCTTGGAAATATAGAGCAACTCTATCTTTCTAAACCATAACACATGACATTGAAGATAAACGCATTAAGAAACCCAAAAAACAAAGTGAACAATACACACCTTATCTCCCTATTCACCTTTGAGTTTTCTTGGCCTACACAGTCTTTGTAACATCCCTCGTCCAACTTGAATTGCATCTGCAAAAACCAGAAACAAAACAAAAGTAGCTACATTATGCATAAAGTAAACTCTATCAAACAACAACAAGATAAACTAATTTCATTTGTCTAAAATACATATATTAATATGTCATCCAACAAGTTAGAATCAAGACATTAGATGCACATGACTTCTTACCCACTCTCATAGATTTGTACAAGCCCAAAAAACATATATATTCCAAGTCACCAACCGTAGCACTTGTAACTTTGGGAACGACCTTGTCTTCCTGGATTATAACACAGTATATTGTGGTCAAACCCAAAGAATTCAACAATTAATTCAATTAAAACTCCTTCTAAGTCGTGAAATCTATCACAGAGAATTATGTCAAACAATATAGAGAAATCCCTTCAAAATTTATGAATCGTACTAATTTTAATGGACAATCGAAAAACAACAACTCATATATATTTATTAAAATATTTTTATATATTGTATAGTAAATATATATACATATTTGTTGATTTTTCTCTAAGAGATAATATGAGATGATTGATATTATTACAATGATGAGTGTTCCATATTTAGGAATCATATGGTGACCATCCATGAAAGGATGCATCCCTTGGATAGTAAATAACTATTTATTATTACTATTACTTATTATGTATATTATTTAATAATCAATAATTATATTATTAATTATTAATCTAGGAGAATGTCTTACGGATGTTGTCCAAACATCAACACTCTCTCTCAATGAGGGAGACATTCTGCATCATGCCAAGTTTGTATCTGAAGTATACAAAATTCTCCCTAGACTCATGAAACATATCTATCAGTCCTTGGAGATGTCTCTCTCCCACCTAAATCGAGGGGAAAATTCCCCTGAGGCTCTCCCTCTAAGCCAACTGACTCTCTCTGAGATCAGAATCACTCTAGGTCCATATGTGATAGCATCTAGCATCTTGAGTCTTTATCATTCCTAGTCAAATCAACATGACTAAGGAGAAATACTACATGTGGGCCATTCACCATAGGTACACCCTTGTGAGTGAGTGTTATCCCAATATTATCTGACACATGGAAAGAACCTCAAGAACCTCGAGTCCATATCACTCCTTTTCATGATCAAGGAAGGACTACACATGGGCCCATTTACCAGAATTACACCCTTGTGATAAATGTATCTTATCTCCCTTGGTCTACAACCCAATATAGGACAGGGTACACATGATTCTTACACGGGGAATTGTAGCAAAAGGTTTTTCACACATGGCACTCCCATGTTGACTTATAGAGGTTATTCCCTCTAGAAACACTAGGGTCAACTCCCCATAGTGTATGATGTCAAGGACAACTCCCTTGACGTGTCCTCATCTTCTCTCCAAAAGGGACATGTCCTCATGTGCTCTCCATAAGGGATGTTGGGCTATAATTCCAAACCCACTTATTCCTCTTGGATAAGTTTCCTCACATATCAAATAAACTTAGTCACATAGGAGTACGATATGGACTTCTAGAGGCTACTCCCCTTAGAAACACTAGGGTCAACTCCCCATAGTGTGTGATGTCAAGGTCAACTCCCTTGACATCTCCTCATGTGATCTCAACAAGGGACGTTGGGATATAATCCCAAACCCACTTATCCCTMTCGGATAAGTGTCCTCACAGATCAACTCAACTCAGTCACATAGGAGTACRATCTGGAGAATGTCTGAGGAAGTTGMAAGCATTAACACTCCCTCTCAGCAAGGGAGGMATTCTCTACCATGCCAAGTGTGTCATRGAAGTACTCGAACTTYRTYCTGGTAAGGGGTTTTGTAATARCATCAACAACTTTCTCATCTGTACGAAGGTACTGCACTAGTACTTCTTTCCTCTGCACCATGTCTCGGATGTAATGGTACTTGATCTTGATATTTTAACCTTGTACAATATTTTACTGCAAACATATTTACAATAAAAGAACAAAAAATATAGAATGGAAAATATACACATTACACAGATATTTTTCCCCTAGAAACCCAAATCGAGAAAACCATCGTATTCTATATTCATTCATGGTGATACATTGTTTACAATACAATATACATATAGGAGCCAACAGCATCCAAAACCCTAACCCAATGACATGGATTAGTCAACAACCCTAATTCCTTAACTAGAAATAGAAAACCATAAAAAAAAACCCATGTGCCGAAAAAATTCCCAACAATGGACATGAAAATCGAGGCGACACAAAAAATGAGGAAAAAATGAAACACGTTTCATGAGGCCCCCCCTCAAACCCCCCTGTGTGTCTGACGTAACGTTGTAGACACTAGAGCTATTCGTGCAAAGAATTTAACACATACCCAACATTATCCCACTTGTTTTTTTCTTTGCATATAAGGGGTTACAGGGTTACATAGTCAACAATCTAGGGTAACAATTCCGATGGATCCTCTACACCAAGAGAACTTCTCAGTGCTCACTGATTTTGTTAATGAATCTACAACATTCTTCAAAGTGTCCACCTTCATCAACAACACTTTCTTTTCTTCAACCATGTCTCTCACAAAGTGATATTGAATATCAATATGCTTTGTCTTTGAATAATAAAATTGGGTTCTTTTCTAGAAAATTTGCACTATGACTGTCATAATCTATCCTTAGAGATTGTTGTACAAACCCAATACCTGAACACAATATTTGTAACCATACTTCTTCCTTACTTGCACGAGTGGTTGTCATGTATTCAACTTTTGTAGTTGAAAGTGCCACTGCAACCTATATTTTTCTCATCCAACTAATTTCTCCTCCAAATAGGTTAAACACATACCCGCTTGTACATCTCCAACCCAGTCTGCATCCCCAAAGCCATGTATTTCCAACAATCTGTCCAATCCTGGTCTTGTTTGGTAGCACAATCTATAGCTAGAAGTTCCATACAAATACCGTAAAACCATTTTTATTGTTGTCCAATGCTCCTTCTCTAGTTTTGACATATATCTTCTCAAAACTCCCACTACATGTGCAATGTCTCGTCTAGTAAAGATCATTGCATACATCAAACTTACAAATTCACTCGCATATGGAACAAAATACATGTCCTCCTTCTCTTCCTGTTTCTTGGGACACTGATCCACATATAACTTAACACCAACATGAATAGGGACCTTGACTGATTTACATTCCTTCATATCAAACCTCTGTAATATTGCCTCGACATATTTTCTCAGATTTAACTAGAGTTTTCTCTTTTTACGATCTTTTTTAATTTCCATGCCCAAAATAAAATTTGAAGTACCAAGATCCTTCATGACAAATTTAGAGGAGAATTGAGTTTTCACATCCTAGATAATCTCCTTGTTTTTTTTTATCAGCAACATGACATCCACATACAAGACCGAATAAATCAAATGATCAAAAATTAATTTAAAATACACAAAATGATCCTCTTTTCTTCTTGTGAAGCCAAGTCCCAGCATATATGTATCAAATTTTTTATACCACATTCTTGGTGATTTTTTTAAACCATATAGGGACTTTTCCATCTTGCATACCATCTCCTTCTTTCCCTTCACAACAAAGCCTTTTGGAGGCTTCATATAGATTTTTTCTTCCAGATCCCCATGTATGAATGTTGTCTTCACATCCATATGTTCTACTTCAAAATCAAATGTAGATTTTAACCTTGTACAATATTTTAATGAAAACAAATTTTCACCAAAAGAACATAAAAGATACAATGGAAAATATACATATTACAAAGATATTTTTCCCCAAGAAACCCAAACCAGGAAAACCAACATATTCTATATTCATTCATGGTGATACATTATTTACAATACAATATACATATAGGAGCCAAAGACATCCAAAAACCTAACCCAATGACCTGGATTAGTCAACAACCATGTTATAGCAATATTTTACCTCACCCCATGCAACTTGCTTAGAAGGCATTTCCATTTCCCTATGCAGACTTGAAGTCCCCTTTTACACTTCCCAGATCTAAAAAATCATATTTTTCCACACATATGTTCCCTACAAGTTATACATAATGCATATATGCAGGTTGCACCACTACAACCCATGTACATCGAGTTTGGTGTTCAAAATTAAAAAATTGTATAGTTATAAACTCGATTGGGACAAAATGCACCACTGATCAACTCGTCGTACTCTAGAACACCTATTACACTTCTCATATTGACTACTGTCAAAATTGAATTTTCTAGGGTTTTAGGCTTGTTGACATTTTCTTTGACATTGAACCTTTTTATTCATATTTATAACATTTTCATATTGATGTAATGTCTCATATTAGAAGACAAATATGGATGGTGTACTTGTATATAATATGAGGGTGTTTACAGAAGACATACACTTGGGAAAATGGAATTTATCCATGTAGTGACAGTAGATCCAAAGGGATATTAGATCTAGTGCATTCATAGGAATCCCAAGAGTGGAGGCAACAATGACGATATCTCCTACAATCTATAACAACTCAAATGGGACATCATCAATGAGAATCCAGGTTTTCATATCAGGTTTGATATTTTATATTGATGCAGCCTAAGAAAGTGTTGTAACTAGAATAAAAGTCTTTAGAATTCTATTACTACTATTGCTATCAAATGTTTAGTGACACTTGAATATTGTTATTACAATAATCATCATGTACTAATGATGCACTTATTTACAAAATGAAATTTATCTCTTCTAGGAGATGTTATTGATTGTTCCAGGCAGGTTATCTTGTAAATTCCATGGAGGTTACCTTGGAGATGTTGTTGTTCTTGTTTCTTGTTCCGAGTAGTCTACTATGGAGAAATAATTGGTCACAACACTGGAAGAGTGTTGTTCTTATTTCTTGTTATTGTATTTTTTTTTTTGAATCTTGTTTCAGGGAGATCACAAGTGATAGCTCTGAGAAGGAGCTACTGTGAAGATTGTTCTCGTTCTTGTTTTTATTATTGTTCTTATTATAAGAGTATTATTCTTGTCTGTTGTTTTCCATTGTTGTTTCTCTTGTTACGGGAAGGTCACACATGATAGCTCCAAGAAGGATCTATAATGAATATTGCAAGAGGCAACATATTAGATGGTATCTAGCTGAGACATGGACAAGACTATCCAAACATAGATTTGTGTACATGAACATACAAATCCATTTCATAAAGGAGACGAAGACAAAGTCAGAACCTTCTTAAAAGAAGGGTACTTTTGCAGGATACAAAGTATCTAATATGGAGATTAATAGTAAGGAGAAGAAGGCTTCAAATATTACTGTACATATCCCTGTAGTTCATTTGATCACTTTTCATATCATCGGGAAGAGTCAATAGAGCCAGAAGGGCCTACCCATAATCATTGCAGTGACCCGAAAGAGACCAACATGGTCGCATGATACTTTGTGTATATATTCCATTGATGATCCATATCATGAGGAGGAAAATATGGATCCACCAGTGGTGAGGTAGGTGGCCCCACCAAGTACCAACTTATAAGGATCTAGAGTTCAAAGGGAGTCATCCCTCAAGATCCATTAGGGAGGAACATCCTCCCCAAGAAAATTCAGAGTAGATCATACCTCAGAGGAGGTAAGCACATGCAGAGGGAGTAGATGTATCCCTATATTATATAGACTCATAGAGATTCAAGATTTAGAGGGAGAATGTAGACTTAGAGAGAGTCAGTGGCTTAGAGACATTCATTCAAAAAGTATTCCTCCTCATATTCAGAGGGGAGAGAGAGAAATATTCCAGAACTAATAGAAAGGTTCCACGATTTGACGAGGCTAGACCAAAGCTTCAAAGGCTTTGAGAAGATATGAGACCTCATGGGAGGATTTCCTTGTTTCAATAAACTTTCTATAGTGATAGAGGAGGAAACCAATCAAAAGAATTGGGATATGGATTTTGTCTCATTTCCAGATAGAGCAAGAGACCCCACAAGTTTTCCATATATGTAGCGTTGATGAGGAGGATCATTTATTCAAAAACTTCCACTTTTGAAGAAGCTTCTAAGAAACAAGTGTGGAAGGATGCCAGGATGGAAGAATATCAGTCCATCATGAATAATGATGTGTGGGAAGTGGTCCCAAGAATACAAGGGAATTCATTGGTGACTTCCTAGTGGATGTACAATATCAAGCATGTTGCAGATGAAATCATAGAGATGTACAAATCCATATTTGTGGCTAGAGGATTCTCCCAGAAAGAGGGAGAATATTATGAAGAGACACTTTCTCTAGTAGACATAAGAAGTGTACATAGAAGAACCACAAGATACATGAGAAGGAATCTCATGTATTTGTATTGAAGAAGGCCCACAAGATACATGAGAAGGAGTCTCATGTCTAGAGATTGAAGAAGGCTTTGAATGGGCTCAAGAAGGAACCCAGGGACTGGTATTCGAGAATACACAACTATCTGATGAGATTTGGGTTTACCAAGAGTGATGCAGATCCAAACCTTTATTACAAGGCTAAGAATGATTTCCTATTGATCTTGGTATTGTATGTGGATGGAATGTTTCTAACAAGAGATGAGAATCTCATAGTTGGGTGCAAGAGGGATCTCACCTTAGAGTTTGAGATGAAGGATCTAGGTTTGATGAACTATTTCTTAGGATTGGAGGTGTGACAGAGACCAGATGATATTTTCCTTAGAAAAGGAAAATATATTGTTGAGATCCTGCAGAGCTTTGGGATGATGGAATGGAAGTCCATGGCCACTCCTATGATAAAGAATATGAAGTCCTTAAGTGATTTATCTTCAGATTTGGTGGATCCAACGATGTACAGATAGTTTATTGGATCCTTGATGTATTTGGTTAGCAGCATGTCATACATATGTTTTGCAGTGAATGCTTTGAGTCAATACATTGCTGAAATAATACATGTACATTAGATGGAAGTGAAAAATATGTTGAGTTACCTACATGGTACAATTGGATATGGATTGATATATGTCTCTCATGTAGAAATGAAGTTGTAGGGTTATACAAACTCTTACTGGGAAGGGAGTGCAGTGGACCGAAAAAGCACCTCAGGGTGTTGCTTCAGTTTTGGATCAGGTGTGATCTCATGGTTGAGTAGGAGGTAGACATCAATGGTACTCAATACAATAGAGGCAGAGTATATTGTAGCCAGTGTTGAAAGTCGTGAAGTAGTGTGGCTCTGGAAGTTTCTTGCAGGGTTATTTTATATAGAGTTGGAGCAAACTTTGATACATCGTGATGATAAAAAATTTGTGAAGTTGTTAGAGAATCCTACGTTTCATGACAAGTTGAAGCATATAGAGATCAAATACCACTACATATGAGACATGGTGCAAATATATGTCGAGCTCTGTTACATATTCATTGATGAGCAAGTAGCATACATTCTCACCAAGCCTCTTTCTAGAGTGAAGTATGAATACTTCAGAGACAAGCTTGGAATGATGCAAAATGTCCACCCTCATTGAGAGGGAGGCTTGATGTTTCTCCTCCAGTCGTATTTCCCCTCCAGCTAAGGGTTTCCCATATCAGTCATGTGAGGTGATTGAGGGAGTAATGTATAGTTGGGTACAGATCTTACCTACGCCATGTGAGGTGGCTAGGGGTGAATATGATATGTATAAAGTCTTGCCTATGCCATGTGAGGTGGCTAGGTGTGAATAAGACTTGCAACATAGCCTTTCCTATGCCATGTGAGGTGTCTATGTGTGAATGGGGCTATGGTCATAGTCTTTCCTACACCATGAGAGGTGGGTAGGTGTGAATAAGACTAATGGGAGAGGAGAAACATTATATCTCGATACAAGTATTTCCTATTCCATGTAAGGTGGCTAGGTGTTAATAAGACTTGTGGAAAGAATTTTCTGCGCCATGCAAGGTCACTAGGTGAAAATAATACTTGGAGTATGGTCTTGGAACATGGTATAGCCTTACCTAATCCATGTGAGGTGGATAGGTGTGAATGGGGCTATGGGGGAAATATATCACATACCATGCAAGGTGGATGGGTGTAAATAAGATTGCAAGAAAAGAAGAAGGAACATCAAAACATAGTCAGGAGGACTATGGTAGCATTTTTTTACTACTAGACTACGACAATAGTTGTGTACTACTAGACAATATTGGTAGTTGTGTTATACTGGATGATTGTAGCATATTCATGGAGACCATGGTGGATGATTCAATCTATCGATGGCATGGTAGTAGTTGTGTGCTTCTAGTTGATTGCAGAGTAGTCGATGGACTACCAGAAGAAGACATCCTGAAATATACCTCCCTAGCTAAGAGGGACTGTTGATGTTTTGGTAATTGGGGGAGGTATTCCCTCCTAGACAACTTTTCTTAGAGAAGAAGAAGATTCCAAGAAGTCAAAGGAAGACCATTGAATACTTTAAGAACACCCTTGGAAATAATAATGTGAAATAGAAGACCACAGAAGAGAATTCGGCCCAAAGGAAATAATAATAAAGTGGATATATAATTTCCAGGAAGAGACGTCGGCCCACAAAAATAATAAAGTAAATTTGAAGAACCATAATAAGAATTTATCCCCAGATAGGTGCCAAGATTACTATAAATATAAGTCTAAGTCAATTAATTTGTACACTCAAGAAGTTCTCCTTCTACAGTGCGCACTAGGAAGTTACAACTGCAGTTGCAACAATTTCTCTATTTCTAGTCTCTAGTTCTCTTGGAGAGTATGCCCCACTTGGGGGAGGATTATCTTGGTGGATCTTGGTTATTTATTTTGTGCACTACCTATGGAGGATTTGTGCTAAGGTTGTGTTGTTCTAGGTATCAGTTCCAGTTGTCGTTTCTATAAAAGTATCACTTGCAATAGAACTAGCAATTGCAATTGCTAGTTACCAGTGGCACCAACTTCGTGGTGGCAGTTTTGTGGTGCCAGTTCTAGTGATGCACCTATCTTGGTGCCATCTCTATGGTTTTCTATCTTGGTGCTATTTCTATGGTTTTGATCAATTGTCTACACTCGTTGAGGTTTGACAAGAAGAAGAGATAAGTATTTGTTATCAGGGTTCTTCATTGTTGGTTTCCTATTGTGATCAGAGCTTGTTCATGGTTGTATTGGACTGTTCTCTCTAATAAAAGTTGGTTGGTTTTTCCCCGAGTTTGGGGTTTTCCCAGGATAAATCTGTGTGTCTTCTTCTACTTGTTTATATGTTGCTTATATATTTCAATATATGATTATTGAATGCTAAAAGAAGATAAAAATGATATGGTAAATCTAATGTTAATGAAACTAATGAAAATATAAAATTTGATGCTTTAGATAGTTTTTTTGGGTCATGAGATGACTTGAAAATCACGATGATGGTGCTAAAGTTTGGATGCTTGCAGGGGGTGAAAGGAAGTTTTGTTCTAGGAGACATATAGAGTCAACAAAGGAGTCGACCAAGTATTGTTGATAATCAAACTCAATGGGAAGAACACATACCAAGTGAATTGGGTGGTATTTGATCACCTTTGGTATGGAACATTGGATGAGGTAGAGTGCACCTTAATGACGTGAAAAAAATTGTGTGATGACTCAAAGATTCGATGGGGATTGTTGGTTGAGGTTGGCAACGTATTGGTTCAAATGTGTCTAAGGAACATAATTTTTTTGAGGTGAATCATTCTACTTGGAGCACTTTGGATAGTTCATTGGGACATTTGAGGAGTGTAGGAATGTTGGGAACACTCATCCTAGATATTGAGTTGCATTGAGGTGACTTGGAGAAAGGAGGCGAGTTGAGGAATTTCCTTTGTTTGGAGAATTGTGAAAACATACATATTGTAGCATGAAGAGATCAGTTGGACTTGTGCATTTCTCTTTCTTTGGGAAACATGGTTGAGGGTGAATCCTAACCATTTCAAGAAATATAGTGGTAGACATAGCAGCATGTCGATTGATCATGTAATGAGGAAAAGGTAGTCTGGACCCACAATTATTGGGGTAGATTAGATAACTGTACCATGAAGTGGAAAATGGAGTCAATTTGATGTAGATGACTTTTCTTTTGGGGTGTCTTCATAATACAACAAGGTGAGGATTGACCTTGCCTTGGTTTGAGATGATTTCACGAATTAACGGAATTGCAAAAGGAAGTGACCAGATTGTGCATGAGGGTGTGCAGACTCAAGGGGAGTGATAGTTAAACTGGCCATTCAACTAGTTCACAACTTGGTCGAGTGTAGTACCATGACAACGGGGTCAAGAGTACAGATGCACCAACCGATTCTAAGTGTAGCACTTGGACATTGTGGAGGATGGAAACTTTCCTTAGTCTTGGAATTGGATGGAGTGATATGGATGTCGATAGAAAAGACTAAGTTTGGTCATGAGGAAGAGCATTATCATGAATTGAGAATGATGATTGGATTATCTACCCAATTAGTCCAAGGCACGGGGGATAACATTGTGTGTAGACATGACAAAGTTTGGTTGAAGTATGGGTGCAACAACAAGTTCACAAAAGTTCAACACTTCAACATTTTTGAATTTTTGGTTGAGGTTGAAACACCAACTGACTCAAAAACAAAAAAATGAAACAAAGAGTGATCATAGAAGAGATGAGGAAAGGATGGACACTTTCCTTAGTCTTGGAATTGGATGGAGTGACATGGATGTCGATAGAAAAGACTAAGTTTTCTCACGAGGAAGTAAATTCTCATGAGTTGAGCATGATGATTGGATTAGCTACCCAGGTAGTCCAAGGCATGGGGGATAGCATTGTGTGTAGACATGATAGACTTTGGTTGAAGTATGGGTGCAACAACAAGTTCACAAAAGTTCAACACTTTGACATTTTTGAAGTTTTGGTTGAGGTTGCAGCACCGGTTGAGTCAACAACAACAACAATGAAACAAAGAGTGATTATCTCAATGGGGCAATGGTAGCTTAGACATTGCAAAAATCGTTGGGGAGGAGATGGCTTTCCATCGTTGTAGAAATTTTGGTCATACACAACTTTGGGCAGAGAGTAGTATGGATAGTATCACAAGTTGCAGATGATTGTTGTGTGAGTTGGAAACTTGGGGTTTCCACTTTGTACAGAAACTTGCAATTTCCACTCTGACAGAATTGGGGTTTTCCAGTTGGCACAAAACTTGGGGTTTCCAACAGAATTAGTTTTAGTGGAGGTACGATTTGGGGCAGAGACTTGGAAATCACAAATTTTGTGGATGTTATCGCTGACGACAATGACTTGAGGTGGGGGAGGATGTAATTCCTTGGGAACTTAGCCCGAGTGTGTGCACTTTCACCACAGTTCGAATTGGGCAGACAAGAGGATCGGTACGAATGAAGAGGAAAACATGTTCATATAGTGGAGTTGGCATTCCTTGGGTGCACAACATGCCAAGGAGAAACTCCACCCAAGGTGCGTTGCGACACAAGTCAAATAACAAACGATTTGATGAAGACTTGAGGGAAAGACTTGGGTTCCTTATCGATGAAGGGAAAATCAGATAAGGCATGGGGGGCGCACTTAAACAAGTTTGATTGACTCACCTAAGGGTTGTGTGAACCCAGGACAATGAGTTGGTTCGATGGATGGGGTGCACCAACATGAGGGGCGCAAGAAACTTAGTTGTAGTGGAGGCATGAGTTAGGGCAGAGACTTGGAGATCGCAAATTTTGTGGATGGTATCAGTGATGACAATGACTTGAGGTGGGGAAGGATGTAATTCGTTGGGAGCTTAGCCCAGGTGTGTGCACTTCCACCATAGTTTGAGTCAGGTAGACAAGATGATTGGTACGAATGAAGAAACAAAAATCTTCATATAGTGGGGAGTTCGTGTTCCTTAGGTGTGCAATGTGCCAAGGAGAGACTCCACCCAAGGTGCCTTGCGATGCAAGTCAAATAACAAAATATTTGATGAAGAGTTGAGGGAAATACTTGGATGCTCTATCGATGAAGGGAAAAATGGCTAAGGCATGGGGGGAACACTTAAACAAGTCTTCTTAACTCACCTATGGGGCACACTAACATGAGGGGCACACTATGTCTGGGTGTGTCAGTTTGAAGGGGAACGGTGGTTGATAACTCATGGGTTTGTTTGGGTGACCAGGTCCATGAAGGGGAATGATTATTCATTTTTACATGGGCTCACAAAAATGCACAACACCCCAAAGGACACGACAGTTTGTGATGGTGACCATTGGAGAGCCTATAAGAGAACAAAGGCGCACAACCAAGGAAGGAAAGTTTTTCAAGAACTTAGAGACAAGGATGGATTTTCAATTCTAAGGCAGACGAAGAGCAGGATCTCACTCAAGGAGCCAGGTTGCTCCACTTTGGAGGACTTGTGTCGCCTTAAGGAGGAGGGTTTGACGGACAGAGCTAGGAAAATTTCACTTGGGCATATTTTATCCATGTCTGGAAATGCATGTTTGTGGAGGCATGTGTGAGGTAGAACCAAATTTTTTGAAGTATGTGGAAACAAAGAAGCAGAGTATGTGGAAACAAAGAGGAAGAGTCCGCAAAAATGAAGAGGTGACACGTCTATGGTTGGGGGCATATCTGAGGTGCACCATGGGTAGTAGTAGAGACGGTCGTGACAAAGAGTCTTAGTGACGATCTATGTATGAGTGTCTTGGTGAGGGGAGACCACTCATTTGACTATGCCCTATTGTAATCCGAGTCGATAGTGCTCATTGTAACCATTCTGCAATAATAAAAACTTAGTCGAGTGTTAGGTATAATTTTTTCCGCTAGTTATATCTATGCTTCTCTTGTATTTTTTCGTTTCTTTTGTTTTTCTCTTGGTTTCTCATGGATGTATGCTTATATATGACTAAGTGTTAAAGCATCTAACAAATGTCTAAGTATACAAGAGTTTCACTAAAGTAGGAGTGTGACTCGTTTGTATCCTAGAATGAAGTATGGGTATGCTCTAGGTGAATAGGCGTAGTCCGCACGAAATAACCTTTATGTTACCAAGAAACCAAGCGAGAAATATTGTGGTGAAGCACACCTTCAAGAGGTGCATGATCGTAAGGCACGGTGTGGGGACATGACACCAATGAAAAGACACTAATAAAAATAAGATTGCCTCCAACAAAGTTTAACTTTGAAAAACAACACCAAATTTTTGGTAACACACACACACACAAAAATAGTCAATGCAAAAGTTATTAATAAATAAGGTGACTCATAAACATCTAATTATAAATATAAAGTATTTAATATTTGATATACAAAATTTTACACTATAATTCACTTTAATATGAAATTAAACTAGCAACAACCACTTTATAAAAGTGGTTGATATACGCTGATCGACGTCATTAATTTTAAAAGGTGAAAAATGACGCCGATCAACGTATATCAACCACTTTTATAAATTGATTGTTTCTAGTTGATGGCCGACATGCCTTAAGGACTACCATTAATATATTAGTACATAATTAATTTATTAATTAATAATAACCAATTATTAATAGCAACAATCACTTTATAAATATGATTAATAATGAATTAATATTAATAATTAATAATTATATTAATAATAAAACATTATTATTAATAAAAACAATACTTTATGAATAAAAATAAAGTATTGCATTATTTATAATTTATTATAAAAATAAAAATTATAATAATATATTTATAAATAATAATAATAAAAATAAAAATAAAAATAGATTAGTTATAATTATTATTAATTAGTACAAAATGTAATTATTAATTAATAATAACTCATTATTAATAACAACAACCACTTTAGAAATAGTAATAATAATGAGTTATTATTAATAAATATAATAATAACATTAATATTAATATAATAGTAATAATAACGAGTTATTATTAATAAATATAATAATAACATTAATATTAATAAAGAATAATTATTAATAATTATATTAATAATATAACATTAATAAATAATATTAATAGTACTTTATTAATAAAATATTATTAATATTATAAATTAATAAGAAAACCTTATTTATAATATTTTACATCGAAAGGCGTACACCTATTGACAATGAGCACAATTAATCACCTTGTAATCTAAAATTCTAATCTGATTGCTAACAATTGAAGATTCTGGCATATTCTTAGTGCCCTCCAAAATCAATGAATGTGATTTACTCTTCATAACTTCCTTGTATTTTAAAATGCACCCGTTAACCTGTTTAATTTTTAACATTTACCTAATCATATTAAAAAATTATTGTATCACCATCTAATTGCCACGTTTAAATGATTAACCTTTGATATTACCACGTTTGAATTATTAGCCATGGATTTTCTCAACTATCAGTGTGTTTCAGTTGTCCGTGCATTTTAGCTGTCCACCCATTCTCTACCGCATATTTCCTTAGCTTTTCGCGCGTTTCAGCTGTCTCCGGGTTTCATATTACATGAGCGTTTCATATTGCATGACCATGGTAATAAAACAGACAGGAGCTAGTCTGGTTGTCGCCTTACAGAAATCCTTTCCCTTGCTGGAGTAACAAGTTAGAGGAGTCCTGATGTGTATCTACCATATCGGTGTATATCTATCATCTCACACCATTTTAAGTCTAGAATTACATCTTTCGACGTTCACCAGCCACAAATTTATGGTTGTGCTAGTAATAGTACTTTATTAATACAAATAAAGTAATACAATATTTGTAATAAATAATAATAATAATAAACATAGATTATTTATACTTGTTAATAATAATATATTTATAATTAATAATATTAATAAAAAATAACATTATTTATAATTATTAAATAAAAAATTAATAAAAATTTAATATATTAGAGTAAAACATTAATAATGTTATAAAGTAAAACATTAATAAAATAGTAATACATAAATAAACAATTCATAAAATAAAATATTTAAACTATATTAAATCTTAAAAAATAAAAAAAAATATTAGTATAATATTACATGAAAGTATTAAAATTTAAGTATGAAACCAATAGTAAACTATTTATAGAATAATAAAGTAATACATAAATAAAATAATAATACATATAATAATACATAGACACATAAATACATTATTATATTATAATAATGTATTAAAATGTTAAAAAAATAAAAAATATATATTATAATTAATATATTAATACATTAATAATACATAGAATGATGTATTAAGTATTTTTACATTATTAAAGAATACATTATTAAAGGGTTTACTTGGAAAATTCACGTCAAAATGCGACATTGGGAAATATTATTAAAGGCACAAAGTGACGTTGAAAAATGCACGTCGGAATGCGACTTTGGGAAATGTTATTAAAGTGGCATGGCGACGTTGGAAAAGGCACGTCACAATGTGACAATGGGAAATATTTGTGATAATGCAACGTTGAGAAAAAATCGTCACATGGTTAAAAGAAATTGCAAATATATTAAAAATAATATATTAATACATTAATATTATAAAGAAATTATAATTAATATATTAATGCAGTAATAATTAATACAAGTATGTATTAGTGAAGGATTTGTACATTATTAAATAATAAATTAATAAAGTATAAATTATAAATAAAGTAAAACCTAAAAAAAATAATTGTAAAGTCACAATGTGACGTTGGGAAATATTCGTTCTAATGCGACATTGACCCAAAAGCGTTAGATGAGGACATAGGGAAATGATGATGACAGTGGGAAAGTGGAAAAAGTTCGACATTGTGGTGTCGATAAAATCCTTTTATTCAGGGATTCATTTTACATTTTCATTATAAATATTAGTTTTAGTTGTGTTGCATTCTTTATGCCACATGTGGATCATGTAATTTATAAATTGCAACATCATAAAATCTTTGACTTATTTGCATCCATATATACATAATATATAGTGGTGTGGGTAAGATCATAGCATTGAATTTTCTTTCTATATATTAATGGCACATGTGGATCATAAAACTTATAAATTGCACCATCATAAAATCTATGACTTTTTTGCATCCATCACTTTTGAGTTGTGTTGCATTGTTAATGCTCATGAACCTT
>ML783377.1:40827-58844 GCA_009831015.1 Picea engelmannii | reverse complement strand
GCCAAATTTCAATCACTATTTCACTGGAGAGGCCAATATCACTGGGAATATTACGAAATGGTTTGTACAAAAGTAACTCAGTCCAACAGAAAGTCTCAAATTCATCAGAACCCTCACTCGGAATAGAACAAAAATGTGGCCAAACTCGAACAATGGCATGAACATATCTATGTTTCCATGGTTCTTTTTTATGTTTTCCATCAAAGGTCCAATATCTTGCTATTTCTATCATAGACAAATGATCAAGAAATGAAGGTCGATTTTGATATATTTCAGGAAAACTATCTAGAGATGAAAATGGATGGGGATCATTTGATACTTTCTTGAAAAACTTTCTACCAACATTTAAGGAAAATAATTTCCTACTGCAAACAACAAGAGGTAGTTTAAATAACATATGACATGTTTCTTGTGCACCAATGTAACGATCAACAAGGGTTTCTGCAAGGAAGCTTCTGTATGCACACAATACAAGAGCTTTTGAGCCGCTTTCATTTGAAATTCTACTCAACATATCTTGGTAACTTTCTTATCTCTTTTCTGCCTTGGAAGCATACTTTGCAATATATTTCAAGACAACATGTCGAGAAACCAGAGGCTGACAATCAACATTAGCGTGCCACATTGCAAGAAGATCAACATTATGAACATTTATCCTATCATCATTTCGTGCAGGATCATATTTATTTTTCCCTTTCTCATCTATGAACAGTATTGAATCACCGCGAACCTCCCATGGAGCATTGTATCGACATTTGAGAATAGACCCTTTTTTTCGCAAACAACAATCTACACTGCACTTTGTATGTATTTGAACATGATTTAACAAATGCTCATAATCATCTTGAGAATTAGAAGAGAGAATTTGTTCACTATTTAATAGGCATGGATCATCATTTAAGCTTCAATGAACCATTATGTTTTGTCGATGAATATCACGTGGATTCCATGCTGTTACATATTTATCAAAGAATGTCTTTGCAACGTGCACGTTAGAAGGGTTTGACCAATCCAATGTGTCCATGTTTGGTGCACCTTCCAAGCACAAGAAACCATGTATGTGGGCTGAACCTCTATGTTGCCACTCATACCTAAAAAAAAGTATATATATTATATAAAGTTAGTATACATATCTAGAAGAGTACAAGAGGAATGTGAAGGTAAACAAAAAGTAGAAATCAATCAAAACAAACCTATACCAAATGTCTTTAGCTTTAAGATAATTTTTTATGACTTCTTCCTCGAAGATTTCAAATCTTTGATGCATATACATGGAAACAAGATGCGGGTACTGGATGACATTTTGAATTCTTTTACGATGTTCATTTAAACGACGAGAATGTGCATTTTTGGGCATGACATTGTGTAAGCCATGCCACTTTGTGTCAGTTGCACTCAAAGTAAAAAATAATGTTGGAAAACCCAACTGAGTAATCATGTTAGTGATTTCAACACGACACTTTGTCCAATAGGCCCTTGTACCTCGAAGAGTAGAACCAAAACACATAAGATGCTAGCCAACTTATTGTCAGGTAAATCAATGAGTTGTTTCCACAAGTCTAGAATTGTTGTAGGTGAGTTGTCATGTATATTCTTCTTTACAAATATTGTAGTAGTTTCTTGGCTACGATGATGCATAATCATGTTCAATAAGAAATACTGAAACCTTGGATGGCTTCCAAATCTCTGATCAAAGAATCTGAGAAGATGTAATGCATATTCATGCAGTTGAATATTACAAATACGAGGATGCAACCAATCAGCCTCACCAGTGGGGAATAATGTGGGGAAATCCATGTCCAATAACTCTTCTGTATTATATTCATTGATGGGAGACAAACCAATGTCTATCCAGTCCAATCGTTCAACAGGTGTGGAATCTGCATTTTGAATGAATGTTCTTATTTCTTCCATTTGTTTCCCTTCATTGGGTAGTCGGGCAACAAAAGATGAAGGATGAGCATGCAAATGATCAGGAGCTAGCTCTTGATTGTCAAAAACATTACTCTATGTTTCTTGAATATCACAGTCAACAAATTTAAGCCTACTTGACACATTTGTTGGCCTTTCAGGGAGAGAATCAAGTGAATCCATGTCGATTTGAACATCCATGTAATATTTATCCATTTGAATTTTGTAATGCAATGCATCCAAAACTCATGATCTCTTTACATAGAATTCATAATGTTTAGATTGTGCACCACGTCTCCTAACAATGAGGATGTCAAGATCTTAAACACATCATGGAAGGTTTTTTGCAATCGTGGAAATATCTTGTGGAAAGGTAATTGTGTGACCACTATATTTATATTGCAAACCACGAGCATGTGTCACTTGCAGTATTGGATTAACCCTTGCTATTAACATCTCTTCAACTTGAGTAAGAACATTTAGAACATGAGGTTGGTCACCTGGATCCATGTTATTCCATCGAGAGAAACGGTGGGAACCTCGCTCATATTTGCACCTTTTGCACATAGGACCTTCAAACCCTCTCAGAACTTGGATTCGAGGATAAGATTCATGACAAACATGGCACATGTGCACAATGGAGAGGCTATCAATCTTAGCTTGAAATGTTTTATGAACTTCGATCATGTTGGTATGAAATTGATGGGAAGTAGGTTGATTCACTTGATGGATATGAACTCTAGACAGTAGAGCATGTTCAGGACCAATGTTAGAGCCCCTACCCAAATTTGGTCCAAGAGGAATTGTTGCATTGCTTCCAACATTTATTTCCCTTGAATTTATGGAGTGCATATCTCCATTTTGATTGCATTGAATGGTTTCCTAGTAAAAAAATATATTAAAATATTAATTTCCAACTTAGTAACTTACAAGAGAAGGAAAAATTAAAAAAAAAGGAATGCAGATGAAGAACAATTACATTAAAATGTACATAAGATGGTTGTGGTTGACATGGACGAAGGTTATGTGAAGGCTCCCCTTGAGTTTGAACATGTGTTGCTGGAATATATTGGTCGTTGATTTCTATACCTCTATTGGAATGGTTAGTGTGTTGCAAATAAGGAGAAAAGAAAATGTTAATTTAGTAATTTTAGTAATCTATATATCGAATGTTGTTGAAGAAATTTGACAAAGAATTATGGCACTCGAATACCTTAGTTGTTCCAAGTGAAATAGTTCTAATTGATTATGTTGGTGGATGGATATTAGCTAGGAAATTTGGGAGAGGAGACACACATCCAACAATAGCAGGTAAAGGTTGAAAATTATCAACCAAATTGGCAAGAAAATTACTGTCACCCACAAATTCAGATGGCCCTATATTTTGGATGTCTTCGACAACTCTTCCATGAATTTTTTCCAGCCTTTCTTCATGCTTCAATCTAGGAGTTCCATTTATAGAAGACTGAGGGTTCTCATTTGAATCAAGGTTTTGAACATGATCATATTTTGGAATATGAGAAGTTTTCGCAATGAAGACAACATTGTTATGATATTGTGGAACATAAGAAATATCTAGAGTATGAAAATATTGTGGGAAAGAAACATCAACAGGTATTGTTGTTCACATGATAGCAGCTAAACTTCGACACTTACGACTATCGAGAAAATCAATTTCAATATTATTTCGAGTGGTTCTTGTATGATACAAAGCTCTTCTACATTCATTTACTGCATCTTTGTTTTGTTGATATCGTAAACGATGAATTTCATTTCTCCTCTCACATGTTGTCGGATAATGAGTTTGTTTCATAATATGTTTACTTGTGCCTTCAATAGACATTTCTACAAAAGGAAAACATACATCATGATTAACTTGGCATATATTGTGCCTTTAGTAAACATTTATATCTTTAGTAAAAAATCTTTAGTAAACATATATTGTGCCTTCAGTAAACAATCTTTATATCAATCCATATGACAATGATATGAAAGTGAAAATTATGAGAATTGATAATGGAATATGAACATTTATAAATCAAGTAAAATATCAAATATAATCTTAATGGTGAAATATGAAAGTCAAAAATATGAAAATCTACAAAGGAATATCAATATTTTTAGGACAAGTACAACGAAAAGTAGACTAAGCCAAAAAATCTATTCTCAATGGTGGAATGTCATCAACAAAATCCATGTTTGGAAGTAGTGGGAAAACATTTTCATTTTCAATCAGATCATTGCATTGGCCTTGAAATGGAAATCACAACCTAGAGTTTTGTAACATGGATACATTTGTGATATTTGTTGGGACACAAGAACCGGTCATCAAATCATAGAACATGAGTGGAACTCCATTGTTATTGCACATCATCACTATCCCATCCACTGTTCGAAATGGAAGATATCCAGGACATTTTATATTTATGTATGTTGAAAGGTGTTGCAACAAATTCCATTTGAATCCCGAGTCATCCTCAAAACACTCCAAACTTCTTCAATAGTTGGTTGACCAAATATAAAATTATCCACTTCTTCAATAGACGAAACAGAGGTTGAACCATAATTTATGAGGCATATAAGTTGGTTATTGTATAATGCCAATGACATACATCGTATGTCTGAGATTGGAACAAAATAAAAACCCCACTGATTATTTAAAACATCCATCCAATATATTGTGTACCCATATTAAGGGTAGTCTTCATAATCTTTGTCCAAATACAACCAATAAATTTTACTTTTATATACCATTGTCTCTTTTGGAGGTGTAGTGTCACCATAAGGAATGTTTGTTCTCCTCCACACCCTGCCAAGACTGCTGAAAATGAAATACTTTGATTGCATGTTGTTTGAAATATGTTTCAAAACAACCCATCCATATTTTCTAGCATTCACATTTTCCTAGAGTGTAAGAAACCCCAGTCTCCAACCCATATAGAAACTATGATTTTGAATGACTTCGTATGGATTCATCACAAAATAATTCTTGGTAAGGGAGCATGTTGTTGGTAAAGATAAAAAAATTATGGATCGAACAGTGCATTCAATTGTGTAGCTGGAATCTATAAATGGCACATGAAAATGACAAACTCAACTAGTTTGATGAAGGTATCCTCCAACGAAATAACCTTCCTCACCATAGAGCAAAGGAATTAGAAAACCAAATTCATTGTAGGCAAGTCGATGATAGTGCGTGAGGAATGCATTTCAGTGTTTACAAATTGTTCTAAATGTTGTCAACACTGAAAAAGGGAGCCAATAAAATATCAGCTCCAAAATCTGGAATGGCAAACAACTCCATATGGTTGGATCCATAACGATGTGAAGAAGTTTCCTAGCACTGAAAAAATAGGAATAAAGTGAATATAACTTTTATAGAATAAAATCTAAAACATAAATATTGAAAAATAAATGAACCACTTCTAGGCATGATAGATTTTATTTGAATATAAATTCTAGGCATCAAGTGAATATAAATTTAATAAATCAAATAACCATTCTACTAAATGCAATGAAGATGACAAACTTATATCAATGAAGATGACAGCCATAGACAAACTTATATTATTTTAATGTTTTAAGGTTACCATGGAGTTGAGGGTTTTGGCTTTTAAAACATTCATGAATATTAATCCAAACATATAGGCTTTGGAGATGTTATGGTCTAGGGTTTTATCTTTTTAATGTTGAGGGTTTGTGAATATTAATAAAAATGTATTGGTTCTTCTGAGTGCATTCCACCTAACACATGTTCATAATTTTCTAGCATTTTTAAAAGCTTCAGTTATAAACTCTAGCAGATATAATCAAACTTTTAAAAATATGATCAATAAAAAAAGGCTATTCGTGATCATTTTACCCTCTACTCACTGATTTCACATAAAAAAAAAGGCTATTCATATATAAAAAAGGATATTCACATATAAAAAAGTTTGATGAATAAAAAAAATTGTTATAAAAATATGAAAAATTTAAAATATAAAAAAATTGTTATAAAAATATGAAAAGTTTAAATTATTTCATTTTTTTATATATATTTTGCATATATATAATCTCTTAAAAATAGAAAATAGATTACCATAAGTTTGTAATAAAACTCAGTTTCATTTAATTTTCAATGCTTTGATATATAGTTTTTCCATTCTCTTTTCTCTATAGCCATGTTTCCATTTACAATCTCTGTATGGAATGGAGTACATTTTGGCATTGAAAAGGGGGTTTTTCATGTAGGTATGATGACCACCATAGCCAAGCGTTAAGGATTGTCACTACATTGATTTATTTGGACGAGTCCTTGGTGAAATATTTGGTTCTCATAATGCATGATCCAATTGTTTATGTTGTATTGATTATATAAAATAAACCCTGTATTGAATATGACCAAGCGAATCACTGTATAAATATCAAAAGAAAACGATACATTGTTAGATTTACAGATGATGTATTGATTAATTAGTAAAAATAGCGCAAGTGGGATACACCTATTCTTCAAGCCTCGCTCATAATGTTGTCTATAAAGAAATTTGCAAATACTTCTTCATAAGAAAGAAAAAAACCTTAATGTTGTCTATAAAGAAATTTGCAAATACTTCTTCATAAGAAAGAAAAAAACCTGAAGTAATTAAATGGTGCAATGATCCACGCTGATGGGTGTTGAATGAGGATTACCCAGAACTGAATATGTTCATTTGATATATTGATCCGAAAGTGCCTATATTTTACAATCGATTATAACTTATACATCTCCGATCATCGATTATTCTATGATCATCTCCTACATTGAAATGGAAACGAGTGTGATTAATCCTTCTAGATGGAATTTATTCAATAGCACACAAATATATCCAGTAGCGCACAAATTTATATGTGAATAGGGCACAAATATATCATAAATCAATACATAAAGTCCACGGAACTTTTTTTTTCCAACGAGAAATTAACTCGATTTATATGAGAGATATAAATCATTTATATCACAAGTAGCCATTACAATTCGTTCTGGAGACCCAGCCAGATTTGACCTCAAGACCTCCTCCCAACACTTGGAAAAAGGTACTTGTCTACCAACCGCGCTGTCTCACGGAACAAGTCCACGGAACTTTATAAACTTTTTTTTTATATGTGAATAGTTCGCCTTTAATATACTTATTTCATTTAATGGTGCTAACGTTGTAAGCCTGTAAGCCATTAATATTAATATTACAATACAGAAGAAAAAATGGGTGCCGCGCCATTAATTATATTAATGGCTTACACTGCAAATCAACATAATCTAATATCAAAGCAAATTATTAGTTGAACACTGCCAAATAATCAGCTTAACGTGTGTTCAGATAATCAACATAACCTCTGAGATAATCAGATAATCATTATTTTTTGGTTCATCAACATAACCTGTCTTTTCATAATCTCTAATTTCCATATTCCACGAGACGATAGGGTTTCGATGGAAAAATGGCACCTAGGGTTTCAATAGCTCATGAAAATTTGATATTGAATTGTTTTATAATAATCCATAAATGGTATAAATGATGAGAAAATGACATCAATCCACGTATAGTAATAACAATGAATAAATTGGACTGATGAAAGAAAAACAATAAGAAAGAAAAACAATAAGAAAGGTCGATGTGCCAGAATGATTATCCAGTAGAATGAAAAATCATATGGTTTGACCAAGTTGTTTCAAATCCTGTCATCCATGTTTTCATTTTTCGCGCATTCAGATTGCTTAAATATAACTCGTTTTCTGGCTTTTCTCAGATTCAGATAGCGGCTTTTGGCAGTGTTAATCTAATATCAATATGATTTGAATACCATTTTATGAAAGCTTTTCATTTGCAGGGACTTAATAAAACCTATCGACTCACGACTCTAACGCAGTCACCATCGGCTGGCGGTGATATCAACGCCGTACAGAAAGCCAATCCCGAACACCCGAATTTTCCACACAGGACTACAAGGGAGAAATGGTGAAAGACCCCATTATTCCTAATTTTACATTTTTTGAATCAAATTTGTCTAATCCGTAAAGTATATCCTACCGATACGATTTTGTCATACAGAAAGTTATCACAATCTGATCATTTTTTTAAGCTTGTGGGTGTAATTATTCAAAGATATGGATTGATGGAGAATTTAACAAAAAAATTATAAGATCAATTCATTACACAAAATTTAAATTATTATTATTTTTAAATTTGCTTATAAGTTTTGTCAAAATTATGATCGGAAAGGAAAATTTTTAATATAAAATTAACTTACTCCAATCATTTTTGAACTCTTGGAAGGTTTACGTTTTACTTCATCCATTGAGTTGGCCCTGAATCTAAAGTGTTCAAACGTATCTCCTCCAATGTGTCGCATCTCGAGCGTCGTCATCCATTGTAAGGGCCTTGATCAGTCCTCTCTCTGCAGGATCCTCTAAGGGAGCCATTTTCTAAGGAACTTTCCTCTCAAGGAACTTTCCTAGTTCTATATTGGCTTAAGAAGGTATGCCAACAATGGTTGGTTGATGCTAAACTATAGTTCACATGATCCACTAGCTATGGGTACACTTATTTTATTTTTTTCAATATTCAACATTTAAATATAGAGTGTTATCTAAATTACACTCCTCTCCTACAATGGCTCACTCTAGGTTTTGGAAAACATATGAAAAGATTGAACATTCATTCTTTTGGGAAGGCATGAAGATATACATTTTCATCTTTATGTAAGAATGCAACATTTTCCAATAGCACAAGGGGGTGATGGTGAAGCTTCTAGGAGCATTATAACATTTATCCATTCTAACCATTGTGTAGATTAACATTTCTTTGGATTTCATTGTGGGATCACCAAAAGAAGGAAACAAATAAATGATCATGGTATTTGTTGATTACATTTCTAAATATTTTTACTATTCTTCCTTATAATGCTCATTCAAGGCCTTTGAAAATCATCACATGTATTCATGGAAAATATTTTTAAACTCGATGGAATATCTAAATCAATGTGAGTGATCATGACCCCACCTTCACTAGCAACTTTTGGTAGGAGTTTTTTTTTATTCAAGGTACCCAATTGAATCTGAACATCACATATCACACACAAATAGTTGGTCAAAAAATGTAGTCAACAAGTATTTGAAAGCTTATTTACATTATTTTTCCTCAAATCATAGGCCTGATGGGTTCAATGGTTTCCCTTGGTTGAATGGTGATAGAATACAACCTATCGTGGTGCGACTTGTTACCACTCAAACTCTCTCCTAAGAAGAAAAGTCCTAATCCCAATAAGAAATCCTAAAAGAAACTCTAAGCAAGCAAGCCACCCACTATCATCTTAATGGCCTTTCCCCACTCTTTGATCTAATTAAAACTCAAGAGAAATCTTAATAAATTACTTTAAAGTCACCATTTTTTTTTAACCCTTAGGATCATCTCACATAAACACATAATAGTATCAAAAATAACAACAGCCGTTGGCACCAAATAATAGGTCACCCAAGCATATTATATTTTATTTCACTTTTCTTATTAGGATTGTTTTAGAACACATTATGATCAAAACTTTGTAAAAAATGAGCATTGACTATTCATCTAACGGCAAAATTGAAGTCCAAATTGCTTTTAAGGTGAGTTGATATAGGATCAAAGTAGGCCTTGGGACACCCTTTAACATCATTTTGATTCAAGCCTTTAAACTAGCAAAATAATCAAAGAAAACTGCGCCATCTTACCTTAAAAACCCTTGATTTAGTGAACATATTGACGATTCATTGAGTGAGTTATTCAACTTGTATTATTATTCATGTATCCGGTGAATGAGTGTAGAAAATTGGTTCCTTAAACACATTACATCATTCAAAACATTGCATCGATGATTCAAATAATAAAATCCTTGACCTGATTTCAAGGAATGAAAGAAGAGCAACTTAACAAAAGACATTAGGTTGTTTCAGCAAGTCGTTCCATACTTTATGCCATCGATTTGTCATATGCGAGGATTTAGATCATGTAAAACATGAACCGTTGGTCTTTAGAAAGTGTTAAATTCAAATATTTGAGCCTTCAAACCTTTTTATATGTCAAGTGTGATAACATCATTCAAAGCATAGCATCAATGATTCGAATAATAAAATCCTTGTTAGACCTGATTTCAAGCAATGAAAGAAGATCAATTTAACAAAATACATTAGGCCATTTCAGCAAGTCGTTCCATACTTTTTGCCATTGATTTGTCATATGAGAGGATTTAGATCATGTAAAACATGAAAGTCGTTCCATACTTTTTGCCATCGATTTGTCATATGAGAGGATTTAGATCATGTAAAACATGAAACGTTGGTCTTTAGAAAGTGTTGAATTCAAAATTTTGAGCCTTCAAATCTTTTTATATTCCAAGTGTGATAGCCAATGATTCAAACAGGGATTACTCAAAAGCCTTTATGCTACAACTTGTAACAATTTTGATGTTTGAAGCACTTAAAATGAATGAAATAAACTTCAATGAAAAAAAGTTATGGATTTTTTAAACTCAAAGTTTACTCATGACTTAGATCTACCTAAAGACTTCAAAGTTAAATCAAGATCCAAGTTATTTTATCTAGCTAAATGTTTATTGAAGGAATAAACCAATGGTTTATGTGTAAATTGTTGAGAGATCTAAAACTTGAAGAATGCTTTTTTGGAAATTTATTCAAATCTAAGTTAGAGATAAGAGGATTTAACCATCATATTGGAACTTTAGCAATCTAGATTTAAAGAAAAAAAAAAATTGAAACTCCTAGATTGCAATAAAACAAATAAAACAAAATTTAAAAGCTAAGTGAGCGAGAAAGAGAATGAAATAGACAAATGTCTGACTTTCACTTAGGTTTTGGGATCACGCTTGGCCTTTATTGAGGCTTGATTCTTGTATCAGTCTTGGGATTCTAGGCAACCATAAGGCATGCCTAGTAAATTCCCCCAAGAGACACTTGGATTCTCCAAGATCTGGTGGAGAGAAGAGTGCTTTACCAACTCTTTCAAGTAGAAAGAACTATCCCCTATCCTATCCTAAAGTAAGAGATAGAAATAAAATTAGTATTTGCTAAACCCAATACCCTCTATCTAGAGATAAATGACTAAACACTATAAGGAAATAACTTTACCTCACAAGCTCCTTCATCTGTAACAAGATGCTCCTTCCTATCTACTTCATCATCCATACTTATTTCATACAAACACTCTTGCTAACCTTTTACAAGTAAATACCTCAAAAAATAACTAAGATACATAGATCAAATAAGTATAAGTGAGAATAAACACTTTTTCTTATTCTCCAACTAGTTATGAATGAGAAGGATCCCTCCTTATATACATAAGGTGCCTCTCTAAACCATGTGTAGATACCACGTGTTGGATACAATACCATGAGAAGATACAAGGTGTTCTAGAAAGAAAAAGGACTAATACATGAGGTTCCCTCAATACCATGGTCCAAAACTACTCTAAGTGAATAAAATAAAGGAATAGGTGGAGCCTTCCCCCCCTAAATTCTCCAATAAATTCATGAAAATCATGAATCTAATCAACAAGAGGTTCCAATAAGAGGTGTGCCCCTCTAACAAACTAATTGTATGGAGAGTGGAATAATTTCAACCAACCACAAAGAATCAAGGAATAAAGGTGTGCTCGAAGAGAGAAACACATGGGATGGAACATGTGGCACAATAAAAGAGGTTATTTGGTGAATATAAGGTCAAATATATCCAAAAATATCTCAACCACCTCATAACCAATTGTAACAACCTATAACCAACTAGTCCATGTGTGCAACACCTCATAAATGACCCCAAAAAACCCACACATGTGGTCCATAAGGCCAAGTAAGCCACAAATGTGAGAAATACATGCCCATGAAAGAAAGTGTACCATCTAGGAATGATCCATATGGTGCATTATGATGATGTGGAGTCCCTATCATTTTCTAATGCATTGTCACAAATACCAATGCAGTGACACATAAGTATAAGTGAGAATAAACACTTTTTCTTATTCTCCAACTAGTTATGAATGAGAAGGATCCCTCCTTATATACATAAGGTGCCTCTCTAAACCATGTGTAGATACCATGTGTTGGATACAATACCATGAGAAGATATAAGGTGTTCTAGAAATAAAAGGACTAATACATGAGGTTCCCTCAATACCATGGTCCAAAACCACTCTAAGTGAATAATATAAAGGAATAGGTGGAGCCTTCCCCCCCTAAATTCTCCAATAAATTCATGAAAATCATGAATCCAATCAACAAGAGGTTCCAATAAGAGGTGTTCCCCTCTAACAAACTAATTGTATGGAGAGTGGAATAATTTCAACCAACCACAAAGAATCAAGGAATAAAGGTGTGCTCGAAGAGAGAAACACATGGGATGGAACATGTGGCACAATAAAAGAGTTTATTTGGTGAATATAAGGTCAAATATATCCAAAAATATCTCAACCACCTCATAACCAATTGTAACAACCTATAACCAACTAGTCCATGTGTGCAACACCTCATAAATGACCCCAACAAACCCACACATGTGGTCCATAAGGCCAAGTAAGCCACAAATGTGAGAAATACATGCCCATGAAAGAAAGTGTACCGTCTAGGAATGATCCATATGGTGCATTATGATGATGTGGAGTCCCTATCATTTTCTAATGCATTGTCACAAATACCAATGCAGTGACACATATACCAATGTGTTGTCATGGATCCCAAGAAAAATGGTATGGATCCCAATGTAGATATATATGTATGTCTGCAAGTACAAAGATCCAAAGGTAGCAACATAGATCCCAGGGTGAGTCCATAGATCTTGAGGCATGGCACATAGATCCCAAGGCATATATGCCACCCCAAATGCATGTACATGGATCCCAATGCAAAGAACCCACTTATAGCTTTGGGTCTAACTTCTTTAAAAGTAATTAGGTGGAACATGCATAGTGATTTATTCTAGAAACAACATAACATAAGCTAGTTTTTAGACTTTGTCTAAATTTTACAGTGGGAGGACAACCTTATCCTTTACACATGTGACAAATCCTAAGGTAAGAGGTATTTTCCAAGTCACTAAGTTAGGGGTAGGTATTATGATGGATACAATATAGAAGGGAAGGGGGAAACTTCATGAATTGACCTTGAAATTCATCTCAGATCAAGTATAGGCATTTGAACTTGTTTGACTAGCTTTAATGAGCTAGTATTTAATAGCAAAGCCTTTAAAAGGGAGATTTAGTTTGAGCTATTATTTCTTGGGCATTGTTTCTTACAACCCCTTTCTTTTTTCTTTTTTTTGTTTGTTTTATTTATTTCTTTCATTTATTCAAGTCCCTTTTACTATATACGGTCATAGACAAACATGGGACTATGGGCATTGACCTCATAGTGAAATCACATAGCTCAAGCTTTATCATTTTTTTCTTTTAACTTTTTTATTTTCTCTTCTCCTCTATCCTTGTTTGGCTTGTTTGACTTACGATTTATTGGATAGACCTTTCTAAATGATAATTGAAAAGTGAACCATGAGTTGAGAAATGATTTATAAATGGAGTTGAAGTGAAAAGGGAGAAAATGGAAAGTGTTACGTATGGTTACGATGTGGGACATACTACCTTAACAAGATCCTTAGTTGTACAACCTAACTTGAGATCCGATGACACTTATAAATGATAATTATGTCCCCCATGGTGTTGTAGAGGAATCTCTCTTGTGGATAGGAGATGTCTCTCACTGATCTAACAAATATCAAAGATAGACTATGGGTAGATCTCTATGGTATTTTCACTCATACAATAGTGATAGACTCCATCGAAACTTGGAAGGGGTAGCATAAGGGATTGATGCTCCCGAGGCCCAATGTATTCAATCTAACCCCATTTATGGTTTGATTCTACAACACACAAATAGAGGATATGATGTCGAGCATGGTAGAAATTATGTTATTACCATTCATTGAGGTATAGAATTAATAGATGCAAGGGGACCCACTAGTAATGAAAATTGACCCCAAGGTACCTAGTATAGTCTAGTGAGTATGAATAAAGTAGTTGACGTCAAGCACTCGTAGAATTTAACAATAAATATTCAATGAGGTAAAATTATTGTCGATCATGAGGAATCCTTCCACTAATGACTAGTGAAATTCCAAGGTACTATCTAGTTTCTAGATCCAATTACTAGATAAGACATTGGTGTCAATAGGAAGAGATCCATTGACTGAGGCTCTTAAGGTATCCCACATCAATCAACAAAAAACTAACATAAAGAGATGTATGTGAGGAGATAGAATCACCTAGTACAATTGAAATAGGGATGATTGATATGAAAGGTGAACAATACTATAGAATGGATGACTTAGTGATCTGTAAACTATCGTGGATATTCCATTGGAATAGTTCGTCACAACAAATTTGATAAAAAACTAAAATATTTAGTATTAATGTTTTTTTTCCTTTAGATATTAGACTCTCGATTACTAGTTTTCTTCTTAAACAAATGTATGAAATAGTTTAAATTTAGAAATAGAGAACATAAATAAATACACACACCATCCACAACTAAACACAAGATATGACCTCGGAAACCCAATACAAGAGAAAACAAAGCTAGAAGGTGAGGTTGTTCTTCTCTCTTTACTATGGTATAGAAATGATTCAAGTAAAAATAAAGAGGCACTCTCTATGGAGTTTTCTTTGACCTGTGGCCTATATGGATGCTACAAAATCTCTCCTCCTCTGTTATGCTCACAGACTACCACTCTCAAATGTTTTTCTCAACTATGGAACAAGATACAATGTAAAATAATGGAACCCCTTCTCCTCCTAGTGGCCAGGTATTTAACATAGCCCGATAAAAATCCAGGGGCAGGTTTTTGTGTAACACCCTGTTTCCCCCAGATTGTAAATATAACTGAACTAGCCAAGGACTATGGAAAAACTCATAAGTGTGAATATGTGATGTAATTGGACCTGCAGGAAGAGGTCAATGAATGTAAATGACAGTTTGAATTTATTGCAGAGCTGCTGAGAGGGGATGTGCAGAAAAGAGACCACGATGGTGGTGGAGGGCACTTTGAAAAAGGGGCGTTAAATTCCACCAGTAATAAAAAGAAAACAACACCGTATTTGGACTCCACTGGCCCGGAGAGCCAAAAGAGGCTCGCTGGCCCTGAAATTTAATAGCTCGCAGACTGGTAGGCGGATGGCTTGATGATGGATGGGATGGTGAACCGCCCAATCATAGAGTCGTCAAGCCTGATCAGACGCGAGGGGAATCGTGCCACACGCGACCTCGCGAGAGGATGAGGTGTACAACTGAAACGATGGAAAGAGGGCGAACGCGAGGGGAACTCGGCAATTTTTACGTGGAGTGAGTGATCGCAGGGGGGGATTGCAACCTTCGCTCCTGGACACTGGTAGATAGTGAGACGCAGGTCTCAGGAAAGTCGTGGTCTCGGCTCAGGGGTGGCTAGTGGTAAATCCATTTGGAGTCACTACGCCTACGGTTGGGAGGAAACGAGCACCCCTCTCAGCAGTCGCTTCCATTGTTGAAGTTATTTCTGATAAGTGTTTCACTTATATTGCATTTTGAAATTTATATGCTGTCACATATATTCATGAACTGTGGAATTGTACATGTTCTCCTGTATAGAAATGTCTGTGTATTAATTTATGATAAGGAGTAGATGTTAGCTCATAGAACTGTGAAATTGTAAAGGATTGAGGTATGAGAGTGTTCACATCATGTTTGATATGAATAAGTTGATATATGCTTATCACAAAGGATATCATGCACGAATTACGGCAATACACTGAAACTACCCATGCCCAGCCGCTCTCGAAAAGCAGTCTTTCTTTATCTGCTCCCGGGAATGACTCGATAAGGATCTCTTCACAGAGATTTCCTCCTCGGGAAGGTTCTCCCAGAACCCAGAATAAGGATTTGAACGCATCGGCCTTATTAACATTGTACAAGGAAGAACAATCCTAATTAGGTTCCATGATAATAGTATTATGCGATAATTAAGTTGACGGATGAAATCTCGTCGGAGTAAACCATAGTCATTCACAACCATTAGATTGATGAAAGTAACGCAGGCGACCTTCACGCTTTAAGAGCTGTTGAAGGTTGAGCACTGGAAGAACGTGAGAAGCCTCTGAAGGAGTCAGAGAGGGACAAAAGCTCAGGAGGGGTAGTTCCTTGTAAGCATCTCAGGAACAGGCCTGGGAGAGTTTTTGAACCAAAGGAAAGCTTAGAAGTTGGAGGATTCTAAAGTGGAAGGGAATCGACGGCGGGTAACTCCAGCGAAGTTTCGCGAAATTTCGAGGACCGTCCGATCGTGGAGGAGTTGCGCGGGAGATAACCCGTAAGTACGGGTGTGGAGAACCAAAGTCCATCGGACCTCAGGGTTTCGACGTTCGGGGTTTGGTGTTTCCCGGAGACAAGGGTTCAAACTCTTTGAACTCGCGACCGGCGATTTCTCGAATTAACAGGAACCGTCGATCAAAAAGGGACACGTGGCGTGAGATCCCTGAGGATCAGGGTTCGGGGTTTGGTGTTTCCCGGAGACAAGGGTTCAAGCTCTTTGAACTCGCGACCGACAATTTCCCGAATTAACAGGAACCGTCGATCAGAAAGGGACACGTGGAGTGAGATCCCTGAGGATCGGGGCTCTGGGTTTGGTGTTTCCCGGAGACAAGGGTTCAAGCTCTTTGAACTCGTGACCGGCGATTTCCCAAATTAACAGGAACCGTCGATCAGAAAGGGACACGTGGCATGAGATCCCTGAGGATCGGGGTTCGGGGTTTGGTGTTTCCCGGAGACAAGGGTTCAAGCTCTTTGAACTCGCGACCGGCGATTTACTGAATTAACAGGAACCGTCGATCAGAAAGGGACACGTGGTGTGAGATCCCTGAGGATCGGGGTTCAGGGTTTGGTGTTTCCCGGAGACAAGGGTTCAATCTCTTTGAACTCGCGACCGGCGATTTCCCGAATTAACAGGGGCCATCGATCATCGGAGGGACACGTGGCCTCAGATCCTGGACGTCGGGGTTCGACGTTCGGCGTTCCCGGAAGTGCGAGTTCAAGCTCTTTGAAAATCGCGACCGGCGATTTCCCGAGTCCACTAGGGCCGTTGATCAAAAAGGGGCACGTGGCGAAGGATCCTGAGGAGTAGGGATTCGGGGTTTGGCAAGGTCTGTGACCTTGTGCACCAGGAACTGCGATTTACTGAATCGCGATTTCCCCACAGCCGAGTGGAGTACAGGTGGAAACGTATCAGAGTTCGACATTCGGGGGTTCACCGTGTAAGTGAATTTCGGCATTTCATACGCCGATTTCCCGATATGGAATTCTCCGATAGAGGGAAGTATTGACCCGTTGACCATCGGGGTTCGGGGTTTCGTTGTGTATGTGATTTGTGTTCGCGTGAATCGTGAACTCCTGAGTCGCGATATCCCGATATAGAACCGGGGATTGGCATTTTGCTAATGCGAAGTTATGGAGACTTCTCATGAAAGGGAGATTAATCCCAATTTTTTTTTTTAAATTATGGTAGTGGGTGTGTTACAAATGGTGGGTGTGTTACAAAGTGGTATCAGAGCATGGTTACAACACTCGGCCTGATTGGGCTCATGCACGAGTCGCTTATAAACCCTTTTCGAAGATGCTCCTATGAGGAGTAATCCCCTGACTTAACTATCTTATCCAGGATTAAAAACTTGGAATATGAACACCCGACTGTGTATGCATGTGAAAGAACTATGGAATTATGCATACATTATGAAATATATTTAATGCTTGACTAATATCCAGCGTTTGTCTTCACATTCAAGCAGACGATCAACCATGGGAGTCTACAAACGCAGAGTATGGTGACCCACCAAGAGGTGGGAGAAGGCTCCCACAACAGAGACGAAGAGTCTGACGAAAGAAGAGCAGTAGGAACCCCTACAGACTTAGTTGAGACGGTGAAGAGTCTCATGGTCGAATTGCAAAGCTGCAAGGCCGATAATGAAAGGATGATGAAAGAACAAGAGAAGCAAACTGAAATTAATGCAGTTCTACTGCAGAGCCTATCTGAC
>ML783377.1:19028-35118 GCA_009831015.1 Picea engelmannii | reverse complement strand
CCTTATTAACACTGTACAAGGAAGAACAATCCTAATTAGGTTCCATGATAATAGTATTATGCGATAATTAAGTTGACGGATGAAATCTCGTCGGAGTGAACCATAGTCATTCACAACCATTAGATTGATGAAAGTAACGCAGGTGACCTTCACGCTTTAAGAGTTGTTGAAGGTTGAGCACCGGAAGAACGTGAGAAGCCTCTGAAGGAGTCAGAGAGGGACAAAAGCTCAGGAGGGGCAGTTCCTTGTAAGCATCTGAGGAACAGGCCTGGGAGAGTTTTTGAACCAAAGGAAAGCTTAGAAGTCGGAGGATTCTCAAGTGGAAGGGAATCGACGGCGGGTAACTCCAGCGAAGTTTCGCGAAATCCCGAGGACCGTCCGATCGTGGAGGAGTTGCGCGGGAGATAACCCGTAAGTAAGGGTGTGGAGAACCAAAGTCCATCGGACCTCGGGGTTTAGGCGTTCGGGGTTTGGTGTTTCCCGGAGATAAGGGTTCAAACTCTTTGAACTCGCGACCGACAATTTCCCGAATTAACAGGAACCGTCGATCAGAAAGGGACACGTGGCGTGAGATCCCTGAGGATCGGGGTTCGGGGTTTGGTGTTTCCCGGAGACAAGGGTTCAAGCTTTTTGAACTCGCGACCGGCGATTTTCTGAATTAACAGGAGCCGTCGATCATCGGAGGGACACGTGGCCTCAGATCCCGGACGTCGGGGTTCGACGTTCGGCGTTCCCGGAAGTGCGAGTTCAAGCTCTTTGAAAATCGCGACCGGCGATTTCCTGATTCCACTGGGGCCGTTGATCAAAAAGGGGCACGTGGCGAAGGATCCTGAGGAGTCAGGATTCGGGGTTTGGCAAGGTCTGTGACCTTGTGCACCAGGAACCGCGATTTACCGAATCGCGATTTCCCCACAGCCGAGTGGAGTACAGGTGGAAGCGTATTGGAGTTCGGCGTTTGGGGGTTCACCGTGTAAGTGAATTTCGGCATTTCATACGTCGATTTCCCGAAAGGGAATTCTCCAATAGAGGGAAGTATTGACCCGTTGACCATCGGGGTTCGGGGTTTCGTTGTGTATGTGATTTGTGTTCGCGTGAATTGCGAACTCCCGAGTCGCGATATCCCGATATAGAACTGGGGATTGGCATTTCGCTAATGCGAAGTTATGGAGACTTCTCATGAAAGGGAGATTAATCCCAATTTTTTTTTTTAAATTATGGTAGTGGGTGTGTTACAAATGGTGGGTGTGTTACATTTTGACTTCCTCAACCCTTAGTTATGATAGGGTTTTGAACCTTCTAGAATATTATTTAAATTACATGTGTGGCTAGCCCCATATGCATGAGTAACGGGGGATAATGTGACATCCTCTCATGCCATGGTGGTCAACAGAGTAGGTCAACTTGTGTGAAGCATAAATTGTGCATACGAGCTCTGATTGATGCACTATATGCATCGTTGGAAAGGTATCAAAATGTAAAACACTTTCAAGGGGTTTTCACATTTTTAGAGCACTATAAACCCAAAAAAATTGTTTAATGCCTCAAAATTTGTGTAGAACGTTATGAACCCCAATTTTCCAAACTGGGACCTGCCACTAAAATGGCCCTACCCACTAATTCCTCTATTTTTTTCCACTTTGAAAGGATCAAGAAACATGAAAAAAATATAATGATCCATTATGGATCATACCTCCCAATTTAGGGAGGATTTTGGTTCCCAAAATATTTACTAAATGAATTGAGGAAAATTTTCCTCTACCTTCTCCCTGAGTACCACTTTTCTTTTCCTAGAAGTTGTCATTTCAACCCAATCTGCCAAAGGTCATGTTTCCCCTATCTTTTCATTTTGGACCACTTCTGAAGGAGGTTTTTCGATTAAAAGGAGTGGATCTTCTCTCCCCGTATTGACTACAGAACAACCTCGGCCCTCGAGTCTGGAAGTTTTTTAAGAAGACCAACATGGCCTATTGTTTTACAACTCTTTTGTTGGATGGTTGTATAATTGTCGACTATTTTGAGAATAGACTTGCCCAGTTGGTTGTATGACAGTCATGTTGGTTGGTATATAGTCCCTGGCTTGGTTATAATAGTGGTAAACCCTACATTACTAGTTTCTCTTTCAAAGCACACAGTTACTCTCCTTACATAGATAACTCGGTGTTCTTAATGGAAAGGGTCTATGTCCCAATTCGACTAGATGCGTGGGTATGCGTTATTTCTACATCTTGTTAGGTTGTTGATTTATTTTTAAAGACAATGACGAGTTGTTTGGTAGATACACAGTCACTGGTTTTTGCACTGATGATTATTTGAATGTTTAGCTAGCATTGGTGAAAATGCTTGGCGTTGCTCATGTCGTGTTGTGTGGTTGCAAAATAGATAATGGTCACGACAACTATGGTTTTATTTGGGGCTGAATGACTACTGAACTGGATGACTGTAGAAAGTATATCCACTACATCCTTCTGTTTGTTGATTGAATAAGCTTGAGTGTACACAACATGGTCGATCACCATGTGACTAAATCAAAGAAATATTATATTAAATTGATAGCTCAGCACGATATGTTGAGTTATTATCATGACTTTGTGTTTGTTGTGTTAAGTGGAAATGTTTCACCATGGAGTTTTGTTAGCTGCGCACTGTGTGTAGTATGGATAGCTTGGTTTTCACACTCAGGGGCACCCACAGAAGTTTCATGCATGTTTATTTATTACAATAGATCATTTGTTGAGACAGGGTTATTGTTGACACCTCGTCATGTTGGATGGCTGGCCCAGCTTTAAGTCACATTGAATTTTTCTTTTTTTTTTACAGTGGCAGCGTTACATTGCCTGGGTGAATTACCCCATGCATAGCTTGTGTCTAACTGGTGACTGTGGGTTGTATGTTTAATTGTCAGTTCGGGTGTGGAAATTTGGTATTGATTATTTCAGTTACTCCCTATATATGTTAACGAATATTATTGCATTCAAATAGGCCCGATTGCAGTAATAGTGACTTCATTGCTAATTTGAAAACATGACGTTTGGGTATTACTGTGGATTGAAGAAACGCATGGGAAGTGGTTGATTATGATAGTTTACAGATTGGAAATGAGTATTGTTCAAAAATTGTTATAAACTGCAAAGTATGTGGATGAATGGAACAAAATCTCTTACAAATTGTTTGGAATACATATTGTCTCGCGGTAGCACTGTGTCAGATTTTTTATTATGAACAGTGAATTAATTAAATTGCACAGAAATTATGGATGGTTGATGCATCTTCTTCGTAGCATGTTTATTGATCAATTAATTAATATCATGAACAGTAATCATCTTTCTTCCCTTCTGTGGTTTCATTTTTTTCTAATTACAAATCCCATCAACTTCCCATTTCATTTTTTCACTCCCTATTCTGAGATTAATTACAGTCAAGAGAATTTATGTGTTAAAATGGATGAAAGTGGCAGTGTCTTGTGTGGGTTGCAGTGAGGTTTTATCGATTTCTCTAAATTTTATTGTTGTTTTCATTGAGAAGTGACCATGTCTTCTCCCCTTTCATTATATCACATTTTATCTCAATACAAATCCCTCACGTATCCCTGATCCCTTTTTCATCCCCCTGCTCATTGATTAACAGTAAAACAATTTGTATGGATTGGATTGCATGATTCTGATACATTCTGAGCCAAATCTATTTCATATTTTTAAAGAGTTTTCATGCATGGTTATTTAAGAGACTATTTTCTAATTGATCACACATGCAGGATGAGTTTTTTCAGTCGAGGTAGCCATGGATGAGGAAACAGAGGTAGAGGTAATTGGAACCGAGGCCCAAGAAGGCCTAGGTTCTCCATACATTTTAATGTTGATTCACAAGAGCTTGGAAAATTATTTCATGTGAGATTCTTCAACTAGATTGGGCAGGGAATAGTCCAACCTAGGCCTGAAAGGCCTCCTTTCCAAGCCCTGCAAGCACCTAGTATCCATGTACCTCCTCATGTATCATTACAACCTGAGGTACCTGAAAATGATGGATGGCAGGAGATTGTACACCCAATAGTCTCCCAACATCATGGATGGCCCAACTTGTCTTTGCATCCTCCTCCGTCGGTTAACCCCATTTCCCAAGCTACCCCTGATCACTCACCAGTGAAATCCTCCCATGCTAGCAAAAGATTGAAGACTGAATCCCACCATGCACCTGATAAAGGAAAAGCCATTGTTGCCTCTTCCTCACCCTCCAATGACTCTGAAAAATATGTGTCTTCCTGGATTCATTTGAGGGATGATTGTTCCCACGTGATCAATGAGATTAAGCCTAAAGGCTCTGCATAGCCTAAGGCAAATTCAGGAAAATCAATAGGTGATAGCATCAACCAAGGAAAGGTTGCATTGCAAACTCGGAAATATGGATTTTGAGTTTTATGTTATTTATTGTTTTATAACAGTTGACTTTATGGATCTTTCGACAACATGTTTTATTTTGGATATATGAGTATTATTTTTTAAATAATTTCAAATTTCATGAGCTAAAATTGCCAAAAGTAAATATGTTGATGGGAGACACAAGGAGGTGTGTTTTTCTTAACTAATGGTTATGTTATGATTGTTATGAACTAAAGAGAGTCACAAGGGGTCCCACCTACTAGTTACTATTTATTTATGACCCTTATTATGATTATTACCTTTCCCCCTAACTAAAGTTAGTTGAGTCTTTTAATTAACTTAACTAATGAGTTGGTTTAACTACTTCAACCAATTCTGACTTGTTAAAAGAAAAAGAAAGGGAGGAACAGAGAGGAGGATAGAAGCATAAGCATGCTAAGGTTTTCTCTTTGAGTTTATGTTGAGATAGTTCAATTTTCATTCATTCATATATTCATCACAACCTAATTCTCTTTTGTGGTAGCATGGTATTATTGTAGACAACAATATTCAAGGTTGAATCAAATCATTCAGACACTTGTTTTTCACATTTGTGCTCTATCTTTGATAATCTATGTAGACTTTTCTATTTGTGAATTAATTTTCATGATTGATAAAGCCTATTGTGCAGATTCGAGTGGGAAACAATCTGTGGCAAGCTGATCCAGATTTTAGATTTCAGTTTTGGTTTTCTGTCAGAGGTCCTTTTGTATGTTCCATCAGGGATGTCTAAGTTTGACTTTGGTCCAAGATTTCTATATGAGATTTTGTAAAGAAAATGAATCTTGTTGAATTGGAATGAAATAAAGTATTTCTTTATGTATCAATTATCTTGATTATCATCTTCGTGTCTTTACTTTTGTTCTTACATTTATTTCAGAAACTGTTATATTCAGAAAATTACATAAAAAGTGAATTTCCAACAAGTTTTTTGTTGATGAAAGACTAGCCTAAGCACTCGTAATTAATACTTGTGAGTTAGGATGTTATTTTTGTTGGCTATAAACATAGGCTGATATTCCCTCCTACCTTTATTTAGCCAAGTAAAGTCTAAAAATTCCTGAGTAAGATCATTTCATATATTTTCCTCAACACATACCACAGATCCTTGATTTTCTTACCAAGACCTTGTATCCTTTCCTTATTCAGTTGTAACCATACTATGTTTCAGTGTCTCTTTTTGTAATATCCCTCGGTCGAACCCAATTGTAAATGTAATGTAAGTATACTTAAGCTGGTGAGTTGTTTTGACATCATTTTGTAATGCACCTTTCATCGCATAGTGCACACATGCATTGCACAGTAAAATGATGTAGTGTACACATTCCCGGATACCGCGCGTAGTAACTAAAGTGCATGCAGTATGGAGGTCAGTGAGCCTTGTGTATATGATATGTGTTATAGGCTCATGAGTCAGTTATTATAAGCTGGGATACTTATGTATTGAAATTAGGCCAGAGCACCTAGATGTTAACATCCAGTGCGCCTATTTTGTATATGTCTCATGATTAATATAAATACATTGTTGCGTGTAGACCGACCATGATAAAAGAGATGGGGGACTGAACTCCACCAAATAGGGAAAGGGAGGGACAAAAGTTAAGGGAAAGGGCTAAGCTAGTGAGTTTAAGCCAAAAAGGAATAGTATATTAATATTTATTTAAAACATAAAGTATGGATAATTATTTTATCCTAAGTTCTAAAGTTGGGGACAAGTGGATCAAAGTAGCTTCCAACATGACAAGTGTCAAGTTTGGGACATGCATACATATTGTGGGGACTTAGTTTAGTTATACACTTTTTCCACCATCATCCTAAGGATTATTCTTACCATCATCCTAACGATCATTCTTATGATCATCTCTCGCATGATTTCTTCCATCATCAGTCATCCAGTCAAGGTTTCCATGACCATTTCATTCATGCAGTCTGTTATCCTTGAGACATCCATTTCATTGTATCTGAGCTTGTTTCCATAACCATTCTGGTTGGTGTACATGTTTATCTTGGGAGCAGGATTGAAGAAGTGGGTTGTCAGGCCCATGGGAGATTGAAGAGGTGGGTTGTCAGGCCCATGGGAAATTCTCTGAGCGAGATAATTGTTGGGAATTGATTTCCTGAAGGTGCTAAACTACAGTTATAGTGCTCTGAGACTTCCTATCTGGCTTGTTGTTGAATCCCTAAAAGGGAAGTGGGGCAGCCGAGGGACTGTTGACCAGAGAAGGGGCACACTTCTTTGGGTGGGACAGACATGTGGGGAATGAGATGTTGTAGTATGTTAGTTGAGTGAGCACCTGAGATAGATTCTTTCCTTTTGTCTATGAGCCTCTAGCCTAGTTAGGAACCCCTTTACCTGGGTGGAGTTCAGTCCCATCTCGGGGGTGACTCAATGTTGAGAGTGATGAAGAGTGTATTATAAGGATGGAAGGTTTGTGGATGGTCTTCACACAGTTGGTGATAATATTTGCAAGATAAGTACCAATCGTGTGATAAATTTACATCTTGCATTGTTATTTACGTGCTTATGTTTACAGTTTATCATATGTGTGATTATAACTGTCTGTATGTTTATGGGTATTTCCCTGTCTATGTTTCATGTCTTTGTTCACCGTTATTTCAGTATGAAATCATATATTTTCAGAGTGTAATTTTTTGTTTATGTTTATATGTAAAGCTTCCGCAAGAGTGTTGTATGTATATGTTGTAATTGCATGCAGTTTGAAGAGAAAAATTATGTGGCATAGCTCAGTTGAATACTGGGTATGTTGCAGTATGTTCCGCAGTGAGAGAACGGAAATGTTCCCTCATGTATCCTGGCCCTTTGAAGGATGGGAATGTTACAAAGACATTTTCAGAGCTAAGTAGAACGTCTGAGGAGTGGTGTGGTCTGGCCATGGGTGGTCGGGGACATTACAGTATGGTATCAGGGCTTCAGTTCCAACACTGAGCCTGGATGGGCTAGAAATGTTCAGTTGAAGCGAATATTCACAGAATATTAACTTCAAAGTGAACAAATTTCAAGTCACAGAGCATCCATGGAAACATTTTGGCACAGCGTGGAAAATGTTGGTACACACGTGTGCGCGGTAAATTGTGGTGTCGAGCAGAAGAATATTGTTTGTGTATGTGTGCGGTGAATTTAGCATTGCGCGGTGAGCACACACATAGTAATGTGCATGTGGGGTGTGAAAGTATTGCAAAACAAAGAGGAAGTTTGGTTTGTGCGCCATAGTATGAGTATAAGTTAGGTTGTGATAGTGTACTCAATGGTGTGCGTAGATTATTGTGCGTGGTGTGGCATATTGAAATTTGGCTTGGCGCAATGCATAGGGAGAAATTCATGTGGAATATCAGTGCACGATACCAAAACTTTGCACAATGGATATTGGCACACAACGCAAAAGTAGTGCGCACAATTTATTGGCGTGACAGAGAAGAAATGCATAGTGGATATAGGTGCGTGGAAGCATGATTTACCTTGTGATGTTGCTATGCACGATAAATATGGATATATACGTTGAGTTTTAGTGTGCGTGAATTCATTTAGAAGATGATGAGTCTGAGTTTAATTTTCATAATATTAGAGGAAAAGAAACACACAACTACATCAGAGAATTATTTAAAATGAATTTAGAGATGGTTTGAGAAGAAATAAATATAGTCTAAATTGCTAAGCCGAGAGCATCTCAGAAATGAATTCTGAGTTTTACATTCCTCTGATTCAGACAGATGGAAGTGAAATATAAGCTTACAAGAAAAGAATACTATGAAAGAAAACAAGACTCATAACACCACCAGTTAGAATCTTGTAATTAACAGCCCAAAATCTTCTTCTGTATTTATATAATCGTATTAATCACAAAATTACAAAAAGAGGATGATAACAATTATCATATTGTAAAGGGACCATTTAAGAACAGGTATATCATCTCTAGGCCCCTTACCTCTACTACCATCTAACCCAAAATTTGTTGAAATGTAATTTTATTCGAGGATTCATTTCATCTTAGCGATCTCCTTTAAAGAATCTAACCAGACTGGTTGATTCTCTCCAATGCCGAATCTTAGTCGACCAACCATACTGGGACATTGGTCGACTAAGATTCTACACAAATTGATAGTCGAATGGAGGTGTTTTTGACTGTGTATTTGTAAACTATTTTTTTTCTGTCGATTGGTATGTTTCGACAAATATTTGTTGTTGATACTTTGATCCCTCAGTTTTGTTTAAGGGGGTGATAAATTGAAGTTGTTGATGTGTAAACCCAACTGATATGATTGGATTGGAAAAGACTAATTGTATTGGTATGTTCTTTTCTAGTTGACTCATTGAGGAGATGTTGTTGTTTTGTTGTCTAGTTGGTTGGATGTCTTAGATTATGTTTTGACAACATATTTTGCAACCCTTTTTGCAACAGATGACTACTCTTTTTATTTTATCTGTATCAATGGTGAGTGGACTTCCTCAGGAGTGTTGTTGTATCGTATTGTGATCATATTTTTCATTCAAAACAAATTTAGGGGGGGATGATGCAGAATTTGTTTTCCTTCAAGATGAATTTACAAGAGGGTGTTGAAACATGTGGTTCCTTTTGTAAACTCACCTTTTTAGATTGATTAGGTCTACCATGACTTTGGGTCAATAGACAACTAAACCCTTGGTTGACCTTGTCCACTTATGGATTCTCGATCCACGCTTATGGATAGGTGCAACAACCTTCATCCACGTTTGTTGATTTTGATCCATGACCAAATATATATATAAACGATTTTATTGATTGTTCTATTATCTATTATGTATCATCTCAATTGGATATATCATCTCAGGATATCTTCTCTCATTCTCATTGAGAAATGCGTGCTTCAGTGCTACATGCGTGCTTCAGTGCTACAGTGTCTTTCGAAACAACCACTTGTCTTAGATCTGTTGTCCTCTATGTTCAATCCCTCTTCCAACATTTAGAACATCATAAGTCCTGGAAAACATATCATGAAATTATTTGAACAAAGAAGTGTATTGATCAATTTCTTCCATTGTACAACTGGTACCAAGATTTATGTACTTGGGAGAATCATGTACATGTACCAATGTTGATCTTTTTTGTCTAGTCAACTTTTATGACAAACACTTCTTCTTTTAAATATCGGATTGTATTTTTATCATCCATTGTGAAAAGAGATTCCAAATTTGCTAGCGGGAACCCCCCCCCCTATGACTACACTAGGGTTCAAAATGTAGGCAGATTAACAATCGTCTAAAATTCAACTACTTCTCTAACTACCCCAAGCATACCCAAGACTCATACAAGAAAATAAAATATGAGAAGGATTGGGTAACTCTACCTCTACTCCGCATCCGATGATGATCCTCTCGTGCTTGAAATCTTCGTTGACTACATGCCTCCTCCCAAGGTTGGTCTGCATTCAATGAAAGAAAAACAGAAAGCTACAAGCATGAAATTCATATACAAATTAGGGTTAGACATTAGAATATCAAAACATAAACCATTAAAAACATTCAATACACCATGATTTTGGACAGGAAAAGTACTTCTTTTATTGATAACTCAATGATTATACCTTTTACAACCAAATCTAACTACTGCTCCACGAACCTAGTGTAGGATCCTCTTCACCAAACTCCAAGTGCACCTCTATATGGATTCTCCTCTCAACCTTCATATCTCTTCTTGGGAAGTGAATGGTTTTTTGATGGAGGAATAAGAGCTAATTGGAGAATGTTGATGCAATTCTCACAAAAGGGATGGAATTACTTGGGGCAAGGAGGGGATGTGAAATGGGCATAGTTTCACTATTCTTATGTCTAGATATGGAATGAGACCCCAACACCTCCATTTATATGACAAAAGGATGGTTATTCAGTTGGGTGATAGGCTATAGATGGTGGATTAGTTGGGAAACTACCCAATAGCCCGTAATCTCAACGAATTCCTTGTAACTTTTGCAATTATACGTGGGTTGTAATGGTGCAACATGTGTACGTACGCGGGCTATAGTGATTTAGAAATCATATGTATGTGGTAAATATTGGTTCAAAGTGCATACATCTTTAAAAAATGGGTTTTTTAGAAGAGCAACTTAGTAGTGGCTTGGAAAAAAATGCAAGTAAGAAGGCCAAAGGTCAGGTATGCATGTGTAGAGAAATTTAGTGTTATAAAATATTCCCCCTAATGTGTGAGGTCATAAGAGAATATGATGGCCGAAATACATTACAAAATCTTCACCAATGTACAAAATGAGTGAGCCCGGGACCAGAGTTTGAGAGGTTCCATCTACAAAAATAACAATTGTCTCTTCAAGGTGGGAATACCCATGCTCGGGATGAAATAAATCATGGTTGCCAATCAAATAAATTGTAGATCCATGTCATATAACTATATAAAGTGTATCCATGAGCAATACACAGTGGATCTACATCTCAAAATCAAAGATATACAAGTATGGTATGCATCTTGAAGAAGCCAATAACGCTCGATGGTTGGAGATGAGGCCTCCAAAGCTCGAGCAACAACTTCAACATCTTCAAAACTCGGGTAGGAGTACAATGTGAGTGTGTGAATTCACTACCCATAGGTCTTCGATGACTCATCGAGAAAAGACAAGAGGATCTTGATGATCAGGAAGGGAACTTCATTGATTTTGAACAAGGACTTGATTGGAATTTTGGGATTTCCAGTTCATGAGGTCAAGAGACAAACTGAAAAAAGGCCAACTCAGGTTGGGTGAAACTTCCCTTGGAAAAAAGAATGAAATATGATCAGACTCGGGAAAAATGACATTGACATAAGTTCACAATGCAAGAGGCAAGGCAAACTCTCCATGTCATTGGAAGTGTAACCAAATGGACGAGGAAACAACTCTATGTAGTGAGAACAACTTCCTAAGTTCATATTAGATCCCAATTCTTGACGAACAAATGGAAGGATGTGCTTTGTCCAAGGGCGACTCATTGTACTACCAAAAAAGAATATATATTTCTCGTCCCCTCTTTTTGGGTTTTTTTATTATTTTTTTGTCCTTTTCAATTTTTTAAAGAGATTTGAAAAATAATAAAAGAATGCTACGTTACATTGGTAAAGAGCCTAGAGAAGGTAACATCAGTAATTTTTTCACATTTAGAGTTTGGAAAAACGTAGAAGAAGACTCCAATGGGTACCTTTTTCAAAGATAGTCTATTTGGTTCAAAAAAGGGGTAAACTAGCACCGAAAAGACATCTATTCAAAACCATTTTAACGAGTGTGACAAAGACAAGATCACTCGACAATATTTTCAATTTTAAGGAGTTTGAAAAGAGTTTAACTATGGACTCACAACCTCTTTCTAGATTTAGTCTCCTTAGCCCAAAAAAGTATAAACTTTACTGAGGAGAACTCTCCCAGAGAGATGAATCTCCTGAGTGTACCTTTTTCCTCCATAATCCATAGGTCAGAAAAAGGGGTAAACTCATGCCAGTAGATGTTCTTCTGGACCAATTTAACTAGTGTGAAGGAACAAGGTCACTCAATGATCTTTTCAATTTTAGGGAGTTTGAAAAGAGCTTAACTATGGACTTCGTGGGGGTTCCTTTTTCGTAAGTAATCTCCAAGGCTCGAAAAGGTGATAAACCAAAACCAAGGAGAATGTTCCTTTTTCATAAATTTAGTCCCTCAGGCCCGAAAAAGGGTTAAACTTATACCTGAGAATACTCTTCTAGTGAATTGAAGTTACTAGAGTATACCTTTGTTCGTAAAATTGACCATCCAGACCGAAAAAGGGGTAAACTACCGTTGGACAGACGTGCCTTCAAGTTTTAGTTTGGCAAGCATGAAGGGAAACAAGATTTCTCGACAATATTTTCATGATTAGAGAGTCTAAAAAGGGCTTAAAGAATACTCTAGGAGGTTATGTTTCTCAGTTAATCTGGATAAGATTGAAAACCATAAATGTAGTCTCACCTAAAGTTGCTTTCGGATTTCAAAGAGAGATTGAAAGACAACAAAGCGTGCTCATTTTGGGAGTCTCGAGGGTGATTCCAAAAGTGATGGTGCATTGGAAGAATGAGTTTCAAACTCGTAATCATGACAAGACTAACAAGGACTCCTAAGCCTAAAGCCATTATAGACAATTATAGACAGCATGGATGCCAAACTGCAACAAGCATCTATCTAGGGAATCCATGTAAAGGTAGGCTCTACCACCTAATCACAACATTTATAATGAAGCAATGATGGTTTTGTGTTTCACTTCGGTGGGATCGATCCTATGGAAAAGAGGAAAAGACAACAAGATGCAAAAAGTGGAGGTGGAATCCTAACTTATATGAAAAATGTTGGAAAAAAATGAATTTTACCAAAGGACCTTAAAAAGTGATCCATCTCCCCAAAAGTTACCAAAACAAAAGACAAAGTGCATCGTAACATCCAATAAGAAATTCAAGAATGAAACTAAATGATTTCCAAGCCAGAAAAAAAGACAAAGGGGGTAAAAAAAGTGGCAAAAAGGGCCAAAAAAGTCTATAAATAGAAGTTGACACCGCATTTTCACCATTGCATTTTGAAAATTAACCAGAAGGTAAAAAAGACCCATTTTCTAAAGCAGTTGATTATGGGAGCTTCATAGGACGAAATGAACTTCCTCTCAGACCAAGCACAAATGCATCCCTCTTGCATTTCCATTCTTCCTTTATGCATTGTTTTTTGTTTTTTGGGGGGTGCGCTCTCCTAAAAAAGGGAAGTCATTGACTCCAATGACTGAGGACATATACTTCTTGACTAGACTCTTGAGGAGAGGGGAACCAATCAATCTACACACTTTTCCCCCTAGGCCCTTCAACATCACATACTACATCGGGATGCATTGCAAGTCCGACACTAAGAAGATAGGTTCTCAAGTTCCCATCAACAAGATCACCAACTTGTCACTGAAGGTGATCCTTTTTATTATTGGAAGGATCAGTGGATCTGTAGACCTACACCAGGCTTATTGGGTGCACATGTGTTGTGAAATGTAGTTCCTAGATGCACGTATTTTAGACTAGAGTACGACCCTGCTCACTTGCATGAAGAGAAAGTTGACAAAGTGCCGAGAGAATAACAACAAGAACTTTGGGTTTGGCACCATTCTATGCTCGTTATTCTTCGAGAGGGTTCCCAGTGTGAGTCTGACAGAGATAGTACTGGGGCATGTGGCCTCCTTCCCAGTAGTATGTAGATGGGAAGCATTGCTTCCACGACAGGGGGGAGGAAGGAACATAGAGGCCTTCGACGACAATTTTTTTTAATTGTGGGGATGACAGATTCCAATGATAGAGGACTAACCCTACACTGGAATCAACTTCTCTAGTGATCCATACATTCCCATACCTCCCGAAGAGGAGCGATGAGAGATAGATACGTGTTTTTTTAGGTTATTTAATTTTTAGTTTCTTTTATATATATCATTTTTTTATGAATTAGAGTATTGACATCTATGTATTCTTTATGTACCGATGTGGGACCAGTGCGCTCAAAAGTCTTCAAGAGGAATCGGTGACGTCCTCAACCAGAGGCAGTACCAATATCAGTTGACAGACTAGTAGCTGTAGGGGGACTTCCAGTCGAAGAGGCTGAGAAAGTTTTGAGCTAGGTGGAGTGGAACCTCACTGCGCTCACTTGTACAGTTCTCATGGCCAAGATCAAGGATCTCCCTCCATCCATGCAACCTCAAGTAGTTGGGGTGTTATAGACTTGGGTCCAACTTTTTTGGCATTTTTCTAACATTGTCGTTCATTATGGCAGGGCCAATATGCCCCAATCTTAGATAGGATGGAATTATCAGATGTCGAGGGCACTTTTTGTATATTTTTTAGGGCATAAGCCCCGTGATGTATACCGTAGATTATTTTTTAGGCATTCGTGCCCACCTATGTACTCTAACACTTTTGACATATATATATATATATATATATACATCTTTTATTGTCTTATGGATCACATTTTTTACAAATGTATGTACATGTGTATGTGTGTGCAACATTCCAATCTAATACATGATTAACTAGAGTATTTGTCATTTGATTTAATCTCCTAGGAGCATAGATATACGTAATGTAATCATAGTAACATTCTAAGATACCTAAGGAAACATTGGTTTAAAGTAGGATCATAAACGTAGTATACTCCATTTAAATGGGACACAACCAGCTAAGCATCTAAGTAGACCCGGAGGTGAGAGATACCATGTGACAAAGCGTCACGAAGAAACTCTATCACTGCGTTGTACTCGACGACATTGTTTGTGGCATTAGATAGAAAGATACCTCTAGAAGACAACAACTAGCCTTGAGGCGTGGAAATTACCCAAGCTGCGGAAGCAAGCCTCCAAGTGTGTCAGCTAGCGTCGTCTGTCAACCAAAATAACACCTCTGATTCACTTGACATTTTCCACAGTGAGACATATGGCATAAATAATGACATGTCCCTAAAACAAAAAGAAAAATAAGGTGTATAAGAACTATACATATGTACAAGAAGTCACTTAGGCGACCAAACTAAGAGTAATACTTCTTGTGGTAGAGCCCATTTCTAGGCTTCGCCATGGCATTTCCCTCTAAGTCAACCAGCCGATAAGATCCCTTATTTAATAACTCTTTCACAATGAAAGGCTCAAACCACATTGGTTTGAACTTTCCTACCCCCAGGGAATCCTTTTCTGGGTCGTAGACCAGTACAAGATTGCCTTCGGAGAAAATATGAAGACGAACGAAGTGATCATATTGACACTTGACTTGTTTCTTATGAGCCTCGTTGGCCAAGCCTGCATCATGGAATTGCTCATCAAGCTGCTCAAGATATAACAAGTGTTCCTTAAGTGGTGAAGTGTCTGGAAGTAACTCTACTACCAAATTTAAAGACATGATGTGGCACTCAATAGGCAAGACTACTTCCATCTTGTAAACAAGTTGAAAAGGTGAGAAACCAGTGGTAGTATTTACAGACATTCGGTAGGCCCATAATTTCAAGTACAACATCAAATGCCAAGTTGAATTGGAAGAATTGATCGTTTGTGGAAGAATAGTCTTGAAGGACTTATTCATAGCTTCCACCTGACCATTCACTTATGGATAGTAGGGTGATGAATGATTTTTCCTCAACCCAAGATCAGGGGTGATTTTAAGAACCCCCCCTAAATTTATATGTATAATAATTGGGCGAATCCCCGTGATACATAGGAAAAATTGAAGGCTATTTTATCAATAATATAATATGTATATATAGTTTTTTGGTGAATCTTTTAGTCAATTATATAATCTTGTAAAATCTTGGCGAATCTTTCACTGAATTATAAAATCTTGTAAAAACTTGGCAAATCTTTCACTGAATTATAAAATCTTGTAAAATCTTGGCGAATCTTTCACTTAATTATTAAAGCTTTAAAGTCTTGGTGAATCTTTCACTTAATCAGAGCCAAAGTGGACACACTAGCTCTCCTTGCTTATGTAGGGAGGATGAACCTAGTATGTGACTGTATTTTGGCATCATGATGTATCATTCTTTATCTTCATTTTTATCGTTTAGTAGTGAAATATCAAATGCATTTTTCCCAAAATAAGGGATAGAAGGCTAGGGAGTGTGGCCATACCTAATTGGCTTTCCCTTAAGATTGATCTTTTCTGAATGGATAGCAAGCTCTCCAGGTA
>ML783377.1:0-18928 GCA_009831015.1 Picea engelmannii | reverse complement strand
ATTTCAAGCCAAATCTAATGCTTTAAAATGTGCTATTATTTAATATCTTCTAAAAAATGGAAAGACTTGATCTTGAAGCTAGTTGCCATCATTTACTGAGAGTAATATTATGAGACAACAAAACATGATATTGACAAGCCTACTCTCATCTCCATGGAAATCACAATCATGTTCTTGCAGTCACGTGTCAGTAAGCACCTCTCTAAACAGGTGGGCTGTGGCTACTCCACTTGCTTGATGGAAACGTAGAGATGTGAGTTTGTCAGTTTGGTCGAGCCTTAGCGTCGAGCGGGGTCCTTCTCTCTTGTAAGGCTAACAAACTATGGTGCATGGGTTGAACCTGGGAGTAGCCCAGCCCCCTTTTTTCCATTCTGTCAACACCAAAAGGGGAAATAAGCAGTAGCACGAAGATATGAAAGGTAAAACCATAAACCTCTGTTCTGTCAAGGCCCAAATGGTAAATTCAAATAAACACGAAGATGTAAATTGGGGAATGCATATATGGGCAGATGAAGATCTCATACAATTTATACCATGGGAGGGCCAAAATGCTCTCTGAAATCTCCTTGTTCTTTGGAAATCGAGCAAAGGGAAGATTGTAGCTATCCAGTGCCCATACCACAAAATCAAGGCGAATTAAACCATAAATCTCGATTTTACCAAATGACAGGGCGAAGATGCTATCAGAAATTTCCATACTTCTAGAGATTTGGCTAATGGAAGCTTGTCCCTCCAAATTTCAGGGGCGAAATATAATTTTTTTTCCTCTACCCTTTCTAAAAACATGGGCTAACCCTGTACACAATTTTCCCCCTAAAATAAATTATGGGCCAATGATATAAGTTTAAAAAAATCACTCTAATACAAAAAATTCGCCCCATAAAAAATTGGAGGCCCCTTAATTTCGCCCCTAAAATCATCTATGCCCAAGATTTGATGTTAACTCAGACATCATTTTTTTTTAAAAGTGACTGCCATGGTCAGTGAAAATCTCCTTCGGGATGTTGAACCTTGCTACTATCTGGTTAAAAATGAAAAAAAAAGTTGTTTCTCCATCATTGTTGAATGTTGGCATAGCCTCGATCCACTTTGTTAAGTAGTCTATCGCTATGATGATATAACAATTATCCCTGGCTGAAGCCAGGTGACATGTAGTAAAATCAATCCCCCACTTAGTGAAGGGAATAACAATGATGACGGGAAACATGGGAGCAAGATGTGCCCTCATATTCCGAGAGAATATCTAACACGGGTGGCACTTCTTGACCAAGTCAACGCAATACTTAATTAATGCAAGCCAAAAGTCACTGACTCATAGAATATTTTGGGTTGTTGCCAACACAGAGAAATGACCACCACATGTTCTAGTGTGACAGTCGTTAAGAACGAGTTCTTCTTCCTTGTGTATAAGGCACTGATGAAGAATGCAATATGCACCTCAACGATACAAAGTGTCATCGAGTATGAGATAGTTTTGTGCCTGATGGTGAATTCGTCGACGCTCGTTGCGGGAAGCAAAAGCAGGACACTTCAAATTATGGATATATACTAGTATATCTCCATACCAGCGGTCCAAATATGAGATCAAAAAAATATCTCCTTTAATAGGTGATTCTTCAAGCATAATATCACTTGATTCGACCGGAAGTTCCGAAATGAGTTCCGCAAATACCAACAATTTTTTGGATTTTAGGGAAACAAAATCTAAGTCAAATTCCTGGAGGATTACAATCCATCTACTGATATTTTTTTCGATGACCCATCATGTCAACACATATTGAAATGGATTCACAATGACAATGATGGTGGTATTGCGAAGAATAATATAATGATGGAACCGTTGGACAATATGGACTACTACCAACATAATTTTATCAACATGGGAATAATTGAGTTTCATCCCAACCAAGCCTTGGCTCAGGTAATAAATCACATGTTTCTTGAGCATATCGTTCTCTTGACCCAAGACCATGCCGACGGTCGACTCTTCAACGGCCAAGTACAATAATAAATATTTATTATAATTGGGATGTCAGAGCAAAGGGACAGATGTAAGGGTGTGTTTCAACGCTTCAAAAGAGCACTGAGAGACTTCGTCCCAACAGAAAGGGACTCCTATTTTCAATAAACGCATGAACCCTTTGGTGATATTGACACAATTTGTGATAAAACATCGAAGAAAGTTCACTTTCCCCTATAATATCTTAAGCTAGGGCATTGTGCATGGGGGAGGAAACTAAACTATCGCCTCAACCTTAAGAGGATCGACCATGATCCCTGTTGTCGAAACTATGAAATCTAAAAGATGACTTGACGTCATGCAAAAACTTCATTTGTTAAGATTCAAGTGAATCTGATAGTAGCGACATCATTCAAATATTAGTCAGAGGTTTTGGGGATGATCAAATATCTTGCGAGAGCATGATGCTAGATCATCAAGATAAGCTTCGACTATATGTCTAAGTTCGTGGAAAGAAAAAGACATGGCCCATTGGAAAGAGGCTCCAACATTTTTCAGGCCAAAATACATATTGCGATAAGAAAATGTGCCCCAAGGATAGATAAAAGTTGTTTTATGTTGGTATTCAGGTTTGATCTGAATTTGGTTATATCCTGAAAAACCATCCATGAATGAAAAGACCTCACAACCTGTACATTCATTGACAATATGATCAATGAATTGGGTGGGAAAATTATCTTTCGGATGGGCCTTGTTCGAGTCACAGAATTCCATGCACACATGAATTATACCCTATTTTTTGTTAACTAGAATGAGATTTGACACCCATTGCGTCAACTGTATGGGGTATATGAAACCAAATTTAAGCAATTTCTCTACTTCATCCTTAATAGTTGTCGCTTTTCGAGGATTCACCAGATGAAGCTTCTGTCATACCGACTTGGTGTCAGGATAATTCATTTTCTCATGTTTGATGATTCTTAGATCGATGTTTACCATTTCCTCATAAGACCAGGCAAAAACGTCATAGAATTACTTAAATAAGTCTATATAAATTCAAATCTCTTCGGGGGAGCAGTCTGCTTCGATGAAAACGTTATCCGTGATGCCAGGAATTCTATAGATATCTATAGGGATCATTTTAGTGATACTTGCCATATTACCCTCGGCATAAACTGTGTGAGTATCCAGAGGATTAATAGGAAAAGACCTATCTCCAGTCATAGTCAACACAAATTCACTTGCCTTTATTCTTCTTAACTCCAGGAGGAAATAAGATCTGTGATGGAGTTCATCCTAGGGTCTATTTGGACCAATCAATTCCTCAACAATCCCCTCATTTGAGGAAAGAATAGGTCTAAATATTTTTTAGGGGCGAGGAAAACTTGAGCCCAAATAGACTCAAGAACTGGATCTAACTCCTGTGCGAGAGTTAGATCGGGGTCGATTGAATATTGTTGGACAATACTGTACGTGACTTCTACTGCTAAAAAGGGCATGGTTGTGCCAAGATGCCCTGTCCCTTCCATTGAGGTTGATGGAGAATAAAGAGTCCATGGATCATGAAAGTAAGTCCTTCAGAATGATGACACTTGAGAAATATCATCCTTAGTTTGTTCGGGGGCAACCGATATAAGATTGACATAGCCAGAAGGAGGTGGGTAATTGAAAGTACCCATCAATTATGGACACAAACCAACCCCTACATTGATGGTGTCAGGGTGAGGGTTATAAATCATCGGGACCGTGGATGCCCCCGATGAAGGGTCAGGATGGGAGAAGGACAACTGGTCAATGGTGACGATTCGGCCCTTGTGTGGAAAAAACAAGACCCAAAAAATTATGGAAACCACTGAATGCATTTCATAAGTCCAACTCCTTCCTAACAAAATTTTGTAGTCAAGAGGCACATCAACCACTTCAAATTTGATGCACATGGTCTTTTCTCCTAACTACATGGGGAAAGAAGGGATGGTTCCATGTGGTCTGAAAGAATGATTGTTGAAAGAAGTAAGAAAAGTAGGCGATGAAGACAAAATGGGTTGGCCAATGACCTTCCAACATGCCAATGACATCACACAAGTTGAGGCACCCTTATCAACCACTGTACGAAAGATATTCAGAGTAAAATATTTCATGGTGTAAGCCACTACTATCAGAAACGTAACGTGGTAAGGGAGATGAGGTTTCAATTCGGTCGTATCGAGAATGATATTTCCCATATTACAAGTCTCTATAGATCCCAAGGCATATAATAGAGCCCTTTTCTACGAAGGTCAAATTTGGAGGATCTCCAAAGAGGACATAATGTAAGGGGTTTGTGACAAATCCTCCTCCACAGAGTAGTTCTGGGTGACCCTCGCGTTCGGATTATGAGACAATTTCTTGAATTCCCCTTTCGAGATGTGTGTCATTGTTTCTCCATTCGTCTTCTCAATATGGAGAGTAATAGGTGGGTTTGTGGTTTCTTTACCCTTTTCGACAGATTTCAACATTCTGTAATCATGTGCCTTGGTATCTATATAAGTGTCACCTTTCATCATGTAAACATTTGTGGCTAAGATATTACCAGTAGACGTGGGGGGTCCCTGACTGCCCCCGTCCATGCTCAAAGAGTCTTGAGTAATATTTTACCCATGTGGAAATGGGTTCATCAACACAATAGGTTGTTGCTATGCCAATAACTTTTGGGCCTCTACAAGTCGAGGGCACAAGTGATTTGAATTTTCCTTCATGCAAAGGTTACACATATACTTTGACTTTCTCTTCTATGTGTTTCCCCTGCCAGCATTTTTATTAGGCTTCTTATCCCCTTTACCCTTCTTGTTTTGTTGTTTTTTCTTTCCTTCAATCTACTAGTTGGCCTTCAGGTTCATCGAATTCACACTATGTACATTTGATGTTTGGGTAGGGGGAACAATCGAACTTGATGTTTGGTTGTCCATTATTTGTTGTATCGACAGTTGTTGCAATTTATTTGACAATAGATCAATGGACTTTCCTTGTGTTGAACCAACTATACCATCATCATGTAGTCCAAACTTTTATCTGGCCTTGTCGAGGATGGAGTGTGGTGCATCTGGAAAAATATCATAGAGTAAGCCAGAATGAGAGTATATTAGTTTGAGATGTTGTGCTCTCATTATCGCCTCCTCCTCTAAAAAAACTCTCAAAGTTGCAACGTCCTTGGATAAAGGTGGCACCAAATACTTCAGGAACCACTTGAGCAAGAAAGTTAGTGGGACCTATACCTTAATCAAGATCTTCTAACATTTCCATTATCAAATGTGATCCAAGATATGATCAACCTTAGTCTTCTTAAAGTTGGCCAGAAATTCAGTGCCGACATCGTACCTCATGGGTAGTTGGAAATGGTTTAGGAAGATCATCGCCAAGTCGCTAAAGTAAGAATATCTTGAGTGGTCAAGCTTGATGTACCATTTCGCAACACCCCCAATAAGAGTGCATTGAAACAGGTGCATCTCTATAGAGTTGTCTCGCAACGAGTTTTATGAGAATCATGGGTGGTAAGTTGTCACGTGATCACCCAGATATTTTCCAGGCTTGCCTTCAAATTTTGGAATATTCGAGGGAAACTTAGTCGACATGGGGGGCCAATGCAGATCATGAAAATTTGGGTCGTTAAGCAACTTTGACAAGTCTGGCAGATGTAGTTTGGGTTGGGTAATATGTCCAGGAAAAAGGGGGCATGGATTTTTGACTCACACCAGGTTGTTAGGAAAGGTGATTGTTGGACAGGGCTCTTGTGGAAAACATGGACTTGGCCAGCATATGGAAACTGTGTTTGCCGGGATATCGGGGGATGATTCCCATAATTGGACGATGGAGGTTGGGCGGGGATTTCTCCCTACGTTATGTTCCAAATATTTCGGAAGGGGTTTCCCCCAGCCGATCTGATGGGCATAGGTACTGAGCCTTGCCCCAGGTTCCATTGACCATGGAATGGGTTGCCCCTGAATGACATCCCTTGCGAGGGAACTGATCCCTACAAAGGATTCCAAATTCCTTGTGAGGAGAAAACTCATGTAATTTCCCCCTGTGTAGGAATAGTACCTTGCACAGGATTTTGTTGTCCAAAACCAAGGTTTCCCCCAGCCGAGATGACAACAAATGAAAAAGCATTATTACCAAACGTGTCAAACGAAGAGAATGAAATGGATCCCACTGGTGTAGTGTAATACGAGGATCCTAAACTACCTGCTCCAAACAAGTTGTAGTTAGCACTCGGCCCGATGGGTTGCTGGAAAGAACCACTAAGCGAGGGGGACAGAGGAGGTATATGACTCACTAAATACATCAAACAGGTCGATAAAAAATTCAAAGACTCGCCTAAAACCCTTTCATAAGTAAACACAAGAAACTTTTAAAAGACAAGAAAACTAGAATCTAACCCAAGCTATGAATGTAAAAAAAGAGACACTGAACTCTGTCAAGAAACCCTGAGAAGTATAAAAATCAATCAAGAAAGAGGTTGGTTGCCTCTTTTTCAAAAAAAATTTCTTGAACCACGTATGCTACTGTTGTTTCAATAGCCTACGTATGTTCACAGGTTTTTTAATATACAGGGCGTGTATGTATATGGGATGACCCACTGTAGGGTTTGTACACCTCTATATTTCCTCAAAAAAAGAAATAAAATAGATAGACTCATAGTGCAGAGAGAACTGGTATGACACCAAAAGGTGACCAAAATCCCTTAAAAGACTCAACAGACTCAAAAAAAACTCGAAAGGTAGAAAAACCAATCAAACACCCAAAAAATCCCCTAAAACCCTAAAGGCTTCCCTAGTATGGTCACCAGTTCTTCTAATGGTTGAAACCCCCCATATGACTACATTAGGGTTCATAATGTAGGCAGATCAACAACCATCTAAAATTCAACTAAGTCTCTAACTATCCCAAAATACACAAGACTCATACAAGAAAATCAAAGATGATAGGGATCTGGTAACTATACCTCTACTCTGTGTCCGGTGATGATCCACTCGCGCTTGAAAGATTTGTTGGCTGCGTGCCTCCTCCCAAGGCCAGCTTGCATTCTAAGAAATAAAAACATAAAGCTACAAGAATCCAATTCATATACAAATTAGGGTTAGACGTTAGAATATCAAAACATAAACCATTAAAAACATTCAATACACCATGATTTGGGATAGGAAACTATTTCTTTTATTTATAACTCAATGATTATACCTTTTACAACCAAAGTCGGCTACTACTCCACGAACCTGGTCTGGGCTCCTCTTCACCAATATCCAAGTGCACCTTTGTATGGATTCTCCTCTCAACCTTCAGATCTCTTCTTGGGAAGTGAATGGGTTTCTGATGGAGGAAGAAGGGCTAATTAGAGAATGTTGAGGCAATTCTCACAAAGGGGTTGCAATTACTTGGGGCAAGGAGGGGATGTGAAATGAGCATAGTTTCACTTTTATTATGTCTAGATATTGAATGAGACCCGAACACCTCATTTTGTATGACAAAAGGATGGTTATTCCGTTGGGTGACGGGCTATAAGCAGTGGATTAGTTGGGAAACTACCCAATAGCTCGTAATCTCAACGAATTCCTTGCAACTTTTATTTTTTACAATCTTTGCAAGTATATGCGGGCTTTAATGGTGCAACATACGTATGTATGTGGGCTGTAGTGGTGTAGCAAGAATATGTACATGGGAAGTATTGGTGCATAGCACGTACATCTTCAAAAAATGGGTTTTGTAGAAGAGAAACTCAATAGTCGCTTGGAAAAAAATGCAAGTAAGAAGGCCAAAGTCTAGGTATGCATGTGTAGAGAAATTTAGGGTTATAACATAAGTGAAACAATATTTTGAGAAAGGTACAACAATTTTATCATTAAGTATTTTAGAAGAATCGTTTAGATTAGTGAGGAAATCAACACCATGCTCATTATTTTCGAAGAGTTGTAGATAGTCTTGATTATGAGGTATTGAAGGCATGAAAATTCTCTTAACAAGAAATGTATTTTGATTTTGGAATCATATTATTTGAAAATATATGTTTACACTACCAATTAATCAAAATTTTGATTCTTATCTCGAGGAATGAAAGATATATTGAATGAGTTAAAAGAGTCCATGAGTTCGCATGCTCTTTTTGCATAGTATTTCATATTTTCTTTCTTGATTTTATATTTCTTTTTGATATGGTTTGAAACAAATATTGAGTCTCCAGTTACTACCATATTTTCCACTTTCATATGGAATGTAAGAATCCTTCCTTGTATTAGTGATTTATATTCTTCTTTGTTATTGGTACATGGAAATTCAAGTCTGGTGGCATGCAGATATATACCATACTGAGGACTTTTAAAAATGATCCCTACTCCATTTCCAAACTTAGAACAAGCACCATAAAAGATAATCTTCCAGAAACCTTGAAAATAATTTTCTTCATCTTCCTTAAGAGGGTTTATTTTTTTTGGACTGAGAACAACATAATTTCCAATTCCAATATCAATATAATTTTGCATTACTTTGTTCTCTTTCTTCTTGAAGGATATAGGGTTTATGTTTTCTTCGGGACCCTAACCATTGTCCCATATTTACTTAGAAGCATCATATAAATTCCATAATTCATAATATATCCTCCAATTAATGAAAACGAGTCTCTTGCTAATACAAATCCATATGCTAGAGGAAAATACAAAACTATAATAGTGAAAACTATTGTGATGTGAGGTGTTGCATTTATCCGTGCACATAAATATTTTATTTCACCATAGGCTCAGAAATTTCTTGAATCAATATCATATATAATTTATCCAGTATCATAGTATTTTTATATCCCATTTGGTGCACACTTGTTCAATTTACACCTATGCATTGTGCGCAGTTGTTTCTCTGACAGTTGCGCATTAGTGCATAGCCGTGTAGAGAACATGTGTGCATGAATGTGCACCTGTGGGTGTGATAGATGTGCATCGATGCACATATGTTTCTTTGAAAACTATGCATTGATGCACACTTTTGTGAAGAACAAGTGTGCATATGTGCGCGCCTATAAGAGGTGACAACCGCGCACTTGAGGCAAAGCTGGGGATTTTGAAAAAACTTGTATTTTTTGAAGATTTTTGTTAATGAATTATGATGGATGATCAAGTGTTGTTTGTGTGAATGCAGGTGATCAGTTTATCATGCAATTCCACTAGAGAGAGTGGGACCAGGAGTGCCTCAAGGAGGTGATAGGATATGAGCCAGGCATCCGGGGACCCTTGGCAGCCTATGGGTTGCTCAAGTTCTTCGACTGCCCACTGATACAGTCGTAGGAGTACCTGCTTCAGTCTCTGATTTCAATGTGGAGAAATGATCTGCAGTGCTTCATTATGTGGGGGAAGTAGATGATATTCTCTACTATAGAGGATGTCTATTTCTTGATGGGGCTCCCTTTTTGGGGAATATCCCTACCTGTTGATCCCCAATTGCCAGGGGATGTACACTTGGTATATTTGGCATGGAGGTATTGTTTGGGGCCGAACATTATGTCAGGTACAATCATCTGTATCGAGGCGATAGATGCACTCTTACATCAGTGCATCCCAACGATGATTGTGAGGATCTACGGATCCTTAGAAACTCAGCAGATCAGTGGTGGTCAACTGAGGATTATGCAGAGAGTATTGGATGTATATTTGTTTGCCTGGGGCTTGATGTTGCATGATAAGATGATGGGGAATATTAACCAGTGTTGGACCACCAACTCTGGTGAGTTTTCCTTTGGATCTATCTTTGTGGCATGGTTTCTGGAGAGGGTGCCCATGTTGCACCCTAGAGTGTTTTTACCGGCTGATGGGGCACAAGAGCCACGAATGATGTGATGGGAATCGATTTTGATGCATCATGGAGGGGGGAGGGTGGCCACTATTTTATGACCACATTGGCGCGTGTTTAGCACCATATCCCACAGATCATACTACAGTTCCCATATGGTGGGATGGACTTCCGGCATGACCCAGAAATGGTGTTGCCTCATGGAGAGGATTGGGACCAGAGAGGTATGTTGGTGTACTTATGTGTTGTGATTTTTATAGTGTGGCATACGTTTATATGTATGGATGTTGATTCTATCTTTGTTTGTGTTATTGCATATGTGGGGCCAAGAGGTAGAGAGGTGTAGTTGGTTGGAGAGCGGTGGGTGGGAGAGCGACGTCTGAGAGATGAGGATGGTGCGAGTCCAACATATGAGGCGAGAACTGAAAAGAGGCATAGATTTGACAATCCAGGTGAAATTCCCTCGCATGCACCTCAGGTAGAGGCTGGTGGGGGTTTAGAGGATTTTTGACAGTGGTTGGAGGTGGTACTACAGGGTGTGTCCGAGGGCATGTGGTCCCATATCTAGGACAAGCAAGTCCTGGAGCAGTGTGTGGGTGGCCCTGTAGAATTGTGAACCCTGATCCGCAGAGAAGCTATAGCGAGGGTAGCGATGATTGGGTGACTGCCCCCAGAACTGGAGGACCCCCAGCTAGTGGGGTACCTCTTGCAGGACCTAGTGGTGGTGTTATGGGGGCACCTTGAGTGCTATGTTGTATATTTTTGTATTTATATAGGTATGTGAGCCCATTTTGTAGAGTGTAGTGTGACACCCATTTTGTACCTATAGGGGTGAGGAGGGCTCACTAGTTCATTTTGTACTTTTTTGTAAACATTGATGACACATTGATCAACATATATATATATATATATATATAGAGAGAGAGAGATAGATATGGATATACATGTTTGGGATCGTCGTGATGTTTACATGTGATGATATTTTGTTATGTTTTTATGATGCCTAATATATATGGTGTGACAGTCTTTTCATGATTTATGTATGTGTGACAATGTCTTGATATGAAATGACAATCTAACACTATGTTAGCCATGTTATCTATTGTTTTATTAAATTTTCGTGGAATATGTTTAAATGTAATGGAATCAAAGTTTCGAGATAAGAGTATAACTTGTAGGAATTTGCAAAAGAGGCAAGGATCGCGGAAACGGTACACATTGTTGAGTTGCAGTACAACAAGTTGGGAATATAATAAGACGCTAAGGTGATGAATGTGGCGGTGACTAGCCTCGAAAAAGAGGCCAATGAAGGATATGTATTCTCCTTGTTTGTTTGTTGCAGAGCCCAAACATATGCCGTCGCTGGAGTGGAGTAGTTCATGTGAGGGGGTGTAGAGGGCCCAAGCGGTCGAAGTGAGATTTTTTGTCCAGTGACTAGCTCCGTCAATGTAACCGATGTGGTAGGTGCATGGAGGATGAATCTATCAATAACATGGATGGTAGATCAGACATGAGGCATGGAGGGAACAAAATAAGTCTAAAAACTCTACAAATGTGTACAAAAGAAAAATCCTAGTGTAGAATGACTACGCTCAGGCGTAAAAATTCTTTAAGTACAACCCATTGATGGGTTCTTTGAGAGGATATTCTTCTAGAGAGTCCAAGATGTATGTGACTTTAGTGAGGCAGTGTTGGACGATGTAGGGGACTTTCCAGAATGACTCGAATTTCCCATGACCGAGAGTATCGTGAGTGATATTGTAGGCTAGGACAATATCTCCTTCATTAAATGAGTAAAGGTTGACATGGCCGTTAAAGGTGGCTTTTGACCATTTCTTAGTTGCCTCATTCTTTTGTAAGGAAGACCGACGATCTTCATCCAGTGACTCTAAGTTCATCAAGTGTTTATCCATTGGAGAAGTTTCAGGTAATAGCTCGATGGCAGTGTGCAATGTGGGAATTTCACACTTGATGGGGAGGGTGGATTCAATCACATGGACGAGATGAAATGGTGTAAAAATGATGGCAATTTTGACTATCGTGTGATAATACCATAACGTTGAAAACAACATATGATGACAATTCGTCTTATGTTTGTTGACAGTGAGTTGCAACATGGTTTTGAGGACTTTGTTGATCGCCTTGACCTTTCAGTTGGAATGAAGGTAATATGGGGAGGAAAACTTATGGGAGAAGCCTAACCTTGAGGAGATTTTGACGAAGATATCGTTCTCAAAGTTTTTACCGTGATCGGAGACTAACTGTAGTGGAACTCTAAAACGGGTAATGATGTGGTTGAAGAAAAAATGTGTTGTTGTGTCAGTAGTATTGTTGAAGGTAGGCATGGCTTCAGCCCATTTGGTAAAGTAATCTATTTCCACGATGACATACTTGTGTCCATTGCTATATGGAGGATTTCAAGTCATGAAGTCTATGCCCCATTTGCAGAAGGGGCCAACAGTGATGACTTGATGTAGAAGAGCGGGTGCTGCTCATGATTTGTTTTCATAAAGCTGGAATTTGTCACATCGCTTGACAATGTGGATGCAGTCATAAAACAATGTGGGCCAAAAGTATTTGAATCGAATGATTTTTTGGGTCGTGGAAATCCCTTATAGGTGGCCACCGCAAGCGTTGTTATGGAAATCGTTCAAGACTTTGTCTTCTTAGTCGATGGTCAAATATTGGCAGAGTATGGTGTCGGCCCCATGTCGATACAATATTTCACCGATGAGGAGTTATCGAGGGGCTTGATGGTGAATGCACCAAGGATCGTCTCGAGAGATATGAGACCCAAACTTCTGTGTATGAAGGTAGATGAGGAGTTCTCCATACCCGGGGTCATCCAAGGGGATGTAGAAGAGGTGTTCATCGGGAAAATCCTTATTGACGGGTGAACCTATAGTGACTTAGGGAAACATCGTGATGAGTTCAAAGAGAACAAGTTCTTTCTTTCTTTTGGGAATTGAAAACTATAAGTTGTATTCCTAAAGGATGACGATCCACTGGGAAAATTTACCATTATTTTTTTGTCGAATAAGAAAGTACTGCATGGGGTTGGAATCTGCCACGACTTTAGTAGTGAGAAGAAAGATATAATGACTCACTTTCTGGATGAAGAGGAAAATTGTGAGGGAGAGTTTCTCCTCATGATTATACTTCAGGGGTGGTCCTAAAATATTTTTACAGATGTAGTAAATAACTTGCTAGCGGCCATCATCCCCTAGTTGAACGAGAATTCCTAATACTAAGATAGTTGAGGCCGACAAGTAGAGGATGTAATCATGATTATAGTCGGGATGACTAATCAAAGGGGCATTGGATAGCACTTCTTTTGAAATCATAAAAAGATATTTGGGCATGTTCATCCCATCATAATGGGATATCATGACGCAGTAAGTGAAGGAAACCATGCACGCGAGTGGTGTAATATGGGACAAAGCATCGTAAAAAGTTGACTTTGCCTTGTAGCTTCTGTAGTTGGTGAAAATTCCTAGGTGGTGGAATTTCTATGATAGCTTGGACCTTTAGGTGGTCTACTGTGATGTCGTGTTGGGAGACAATGAACCGAAGGAGGCACTTGATAGTGATGCAAAATACAAACTTGAGGGGGTTCAAGGGGATATTGTACTGGTGACACCATTGAAAGATAACTTGTAAGTCATCTAGATGTTGAGTTCATTTCCTAGATCAAGCAGTGAGGTCATCCAAGTAAGTGAGGATTATGTGAGTGAGATCATGGAAAACATAAGGCATGGCCCATTGGAACATAGCATCTGTGTTCTTGATTCCAAAGGGCATGACATGATAAGAAAAGGTACCCCATGGGATAGTAAATGTGGTTTTAAACTGATCTGCTGGATGGATTTCGATTTGATTGTAGCCAGAGAAACCATCCATGAAGCATAGAGTCTCGTGGAATTCCCAATCATTGATAATTTGGTCAATGAAAGGTGTGGGGAAGTTGTCTTTGGGACAAGCATGATTGAGATCATGAAAGTCAGTGCAGACGCGAATAGTTCCTTGTTTTTGGTTAACGAGGACGAGGTTGGATACCCATGAAGTGTATGCGATGGGGTATATGAAGGCTACAACGTGTAACAAGTCAATTTCAGATTTGATATCCGTAGATTTGGATGGGTGAAGTGGGCATTTCTTTTGACGTATTGGGGTAACATTGGGCCATGTGTCGATGCCATGTTCGACGATAGAAGGATCAAGGCCGGGCATCTGTGTATATGACTAGGAAAACATATTCCAATATTCCTGAAAGAGGGATTTGTAAGCTATGAGTTCCTCAGGGGAGCATGCAACAACTATGGTGATCTCTCCTAGTTTGATGGAAATGTCAATTTTGACAGTGGTTGAAATGTTGGCAATGTTTCCTTCTTCAAAAGAATTGGGGGCAGTGATAGGGTTGTTGAACCAGTCTATATGCCTTGATGGAATAAAATCCTTGGTTTTGATTGCACATATGGAGCCTTGGCTAAGAGGGTCAAAGGATTCTAGTGAGAGAAAAAGTGCTCTGCGATGGAGCGCATTCCATGGGCAATCCGTGTAGTTAGTTCCTCGAGGATATCTTCATCGCAGTGGAAAGTGCAAGAATATAGGGAATTCATGGAAGTAACATTGGTGACTATCACAGTGTGATTGTATTTAGAGGGGGTATTGAAACTATGGTGCGATGGAATACTTGACATAAACCGAATGTCTAGATACTGTGGGTTGTAAAATGTGGTCAAGGGTAAGATTTCCTGAGGGAAATGAACTAGAGAATTGGAAGGATTTGGGGGAAAATCCTCAGACAGTCTATCCATGAACCATAGGGGGTTGGGAAGTGACTCAGGTTCAGGGGAGGTGATGTGATTAGTATTTGGAGAAGGAATAGGGGGAATCACTTGCATCACAGGAAGTGAGATGGTTGGCGGATTTTGAATAAGGTTCGTTTGACGATGCCTGTATTCAATGATCGAAGGACACTGGTATGTGAAATTATCAAGTGAGTCACAACGAGATCAAGGGAACCTCATTTGTTCGTTGATTGACATCGTGACATAATGGATGTTAGTGACGTGGGTGCTCAATGACATGGGTGTAGAAGGGTCTTGATGAAATATTTGGCATACTGTTGTTAGTTTCTGTCAAAACTATGGTAGCACAGGGCAATGATGAGTGTAGTGGCCATACTCTAAATAGATGGCACATACGAATTTGGTTCACAATCCTTTACTTCCTATAGTAGGGGACACGATGGTAGTACTAGGTATGCTTGGTGAAGCGACGATCGATGTGGTTGCTTGAGGGATTTGGATCCAATTGTGTAACTTGGGGAGAAAGGAACATCTATTTATGGGGTGTCCCTCTCTCTCGCAGAGTGCACAAAGAGGTTGAACTCGGGGAGGAAGTGGAGTAGTAAGATCTTTCTTCTTCGATCTACCCCCACCTATTGCGGTGGTGCTAGAAAGTGTGGGTGAGGAAGGTGTGGTCGGAGTTAGGACTAAAATCTACATTGTGATTCACTCTATTTGGGGAGGGAGGGATGCTTGAGGAACCATCGTGGGTGGGTGTAGATACCATACTGGAATGGCGAGCACCATGTTGGGAAGGGTAAGATTTATGGATACCTAGAAATATTATACTCCTGGTGGGGGGTAGAATAAGGGAATTTGAGTAATGGCTTGGGGGATTGTCTCCCAAACCAAGATTTGACCCTGGGGGAGGGTGAAATCGGGGATAAGTGGTGTCATAGGATTCTCAAATGATTCTTGGGATAGGATTTCTTCAGCTAGTGGGATGTCAGGGAGTGGAGAAGCCTCTATAGGAGGAATGGTATCTCCAGTTTTAGTTCCATTGGAAGATATGACACACACTTGTGCTAAGGGGTGTATCAACGATGGTGCTCCATGGTATACTCCCAGCAAACATGGGTCCTTGAAAATTATAGGGCCCATATCCATGAGTGGATATGCATCAGAACTAGTGTAGACAAGAGGTAATATGTTATCGATGTTGGAGGAGTGGTTAGGCTCGTAATGTTAAACTTGGTCAATGGTGATGATTTTCCCATTGCGGGGGAACATCATCGTTTGAGATACAAAAGAGGCCACTTCCTTCATAGCGTACATGTAGCTACATCCAAAAAATATGTTGTAATCAAGAAGGGCGTCGATAATTTCGATTTTGATAAGGATGGTTTTTCCCCTAAGTTCAATGGGGACATTTTGAAAGAGCCCTTCAGGAGAAAATGGTTATCCATCATCAACTCTCAAAGTGATGGCATATGGTATTAGCTAAGAATAGCCAAGTTTCTACCATACAAGTTTGGACATGATGCATGTGGATGCACCTTCATCGATGATAAATCGATGAACCATGATGTTTCAAATCTTGACTTGTATGTGGAAAGCTACCAAAGCAAGGAGACGAGGTTCCCCACAATCTAGATCAAATGTGATGAGTCTAGTATCAATGGGGTCGACTTCCCCCAAGGAGGAAAGTAAGGACTTCCGTTTATTTGGACAAGTTTGGAGAACCTCCAATACTGACATGGCTGCAAGAGATTGCACCAAGTCATCGACCAAACTGTAATTGTGTGCTGCCCTAGCCTGAGGGTTGTTGACATTTCGTCATAACGGGATGCGAGGGATACAAATGGTGGGTTTAGAGTTAAGGAGGGGAATCATCAAAGGTTTTTAGAATGTATATGGAGCTACTTCCAAAGTGGTGGGAGTAGATTAAGGGGGTGTGTTGTATTTACGACTGTGCATTTGCATAATACTTTCTTATTCACTAGTTAGGAGGATATTGTGATCTGTCATGTTTCCAAGGTTTTGATATTGTCCCATATGTGGTGGGGAAGGATGCATCCACTACTAGGTATTCATCACACCTTGGTGTGGAATATGGTTTTGTAACACAGTCGAGGGTGGTTGTTGCAAATACTATTGTGGGGCCTACTGAGGGGTAGGTGATGTTAGAGGACGAGGCGCATTCATAGAATCTTTCATCCATTTGAGGTTGGAAATTTGGGGGAAATGGTGAGTATAATGACCATGCTCACCAGAAAGGGCACAAGGGAAGTTTGTTCAGAGGTTATTGTCGTTGTTCTTCCCTTGGAATGTTTTTTTATTGTCCCCTTGGAGGTTATGGTTACCCTTGTTTTGGTTGCCCCCAACAGGTTGATTTTGCTGGGGGTTATTTCCACCTGGTCCTGGGTTATTATTGTTTCATTTTTTCCCTTTATTTTTGGCATTATTCAGTTGATGGGCTAGATTTTCCGTATTTAGTTCTTCAAAATTTTGAAATTATTGAATGGGAGAGGGTTGAACAAAGTTAACCCCAGCGTGTGGTTGTCCTTTTGGAGGAGAAATTGGATGTGGAGGACTAGGAAATGGAAAATACGGATTATTTTGTGGCAATGACCTATTGGGTGCATAGGAAGGTGTAGCACTTTCACTAGTGCCCATGTTATAAGATGAGGTAGAGGGGGTACCTGAACTTGGTTGAGAGGTCAGGCACATCATGGGTGCCAACAAGGGTTCACTCATGGGTGGAGGGGGGGGCATAGGATATGGTTGTTGGTACATGGGAGGAGGGTAGTAAGATGGACCTCCATACATCAGTGGATATTTTAGTGTACCATACATGGGTGATGATTGTATGTATGGATTATGGTGTGTTTTGGTATCGATTAATCCATTCGTCACATGAGTCTTGGATGAATCTTACAGGTCTTGGGACGTCAAGTAGTACTGTGTATAAGTAACCTGACTGAGCATAAATGAGGTCATATTGTTGGGCCTTTTTTATGGCTTCCTCTTCCGTTTGGGGGAAGGTGGAGGCCATATCTTTGGCAGGGATAGAAACGAGTGATCTGAGAAACCAATTGAGGCATTTTTCTTTGGTAGTTTCTTGTTTGCATAAACTATGTCGCCAACGCCATTCATGAATGTGGTCAACGATATGGATGAGGTTTGTTTACATTCAGAGAGAAGTTCTATACCATTGTCATGACAAACTGGTAATTGAAAGAAGGTCAAAAATGTTCTGGCCAAGGATTCAAAAGTCACATGGGACCCTAATTTTTCGTCCACATACCATTTGGTTGATGGAACTGTGAGTGTGCGCTGAAATAACCTTAAACAGATGAAGTCATCCATGATTTTGTTTTAAGAGCACCATAAGTGGAAGGTCATGACATGGTTGGAAGGATATTCACTCGATTTCCCTTCAAACTTGGGAATGTCTAAAGGTAGCTTGGTAGGCATATTGGGCCATGTGGGGTCATGCAATATAGGGTCATCCGTGAGATTTCTCAGATCAGGTATGTTGAGGGAGGCCAAATATGGCATGTGGGGTGGTGGTGGAGGATTAGTTCCAGCCATGGTTGTACTTCTTCTTTGCAAGGATTTCTTCCCCCCTGCTTCCTTGTAAAGGAGAGCTAGTGGACGGTTGGCATTGGGAATTAGACCCAAGTAAAGTGGAACCAAGAAAATTTGATCCCAAAATAATATCACTCACGGGGGTGTGAGATGGTTGAGTCGGTGAGTTGGCTAGACTAGGAACTCCTCCTAGGATAGGAGGGAGATTGTACAAGCATCTGGAGCGACGAGGATTCCATGGGTCCCCTATGATGTCCGACTAGAAAAGTGAATGTTTGTAAATGGTGATGAAAGCAATAAATGAACAAGAATCTTGTATAACTTGGAAATTCGCAATATATCTCACAATTTCATGTAATCAAATGATCATCATACATAAATCAATTGAGAATAAGAATACATGTGGGGTAGAGGGTTCATATCCCAAAAGAGCTGGTGATATTTCCCAATAGCCACACAAAATCTGATCAAGGTGCAATTGCAGCCCACAATTGCCACCTGGATAGATGTCCTAAAATTTGGCCACTAGGTACCTTGGTCAAAGTGCAAAATTTAGATTTTCGACCTCAAAAATGGGTCACCAGATGGGTCCCTTCCAAGATTTGGGTGACTCAAGGGGGGACACAAAAAAACTAGACCTCAGCTTTCGACCCTTCATAGGTATCTCCCTGCCTTTTGGTGTTAGGAACACTTGACTTGGAGGATTTTAAAGCTCCCTATTTGTCAACTTCTAATGTTTGAAGATGTGAGAACTAGATAACAGGGGTTTATTTGGATGCCT